>PVLD010002230.1:0-172045 GCA_004027595.1 Dinomys branickii
TAGCATGGACTGGCCTTGGTTTTGAACTCACTGTGTAGCCCAGGTTGGCCTCACATTTGTGGTAACCCTCCTGCCTCAGCCTCCTGAGTGCTGGTAGCACCAGGCCCGGTTGATGAAACTGTTTCTCCTAGTGCCTGTAAGGGCCCTGATTCACCTTGCATATGTATCTTTTTGTCCAGGTGCACTTAGAACTACCTCCAAGCTCCTCTGTAGTGCAAACCCAGGAAGAATTTAACTTGCTCAAGTCAAGCAACCTGTGTCGACATGAAGTCCTTAAGGAGATCTTGGCCAGCCTGGGCATAAGCTGTGGTGCCCGACAAGCTCCTGCCTTAACACCTCTGCACTTGCTGATGGCCACTGAGGTGAGTCTGGGCTCCGCAGAGTGGGTGCGCCTCCTCAGGACATGTTTTATAACTGTCTGGTGTCAGCAGACAGGACCTTTGGTTACTTGTTGTTATATTTGAGACAGAGTCTTGCTGTGTAGTCCGGGCTGGCCCTGAACTCATTGTATAGTTTAGGCTAGCCTCAAACTTGCACAGATTCTCCTGCCTCAGCTTCCCAAGTGCTGGAATTATAGGTGTGAGCCACCATGCCCAGCTTCACTTTTGATTTCTATTTTGACCTGGGGTTTAGAACTTGTCTTGATGTGCAAGTGTCTGTAACACTATTTTAGAGTTTGCCTGCAATGAGGGAGGGTGGGTCTTGGAGTCTGGCAGGTGTCAGGTGTGCAGGTTATGGCCCTTTTCAGGGAAGAAGATCCCAGTTGTGTAGCCGTCCCTCCATATCTGTGAGCTCTGCCACTAGATTGCAGAGGCGTTTGAAAAAAGACTGCGTTTGTTCTAAAAGTGTGCAGGCTCTGTATTTGAGCGCAGGGGCTCGCCCACGCTAGGCCAGTGCTGTGTCATGGACCTACTTCCCCAGCCCGTCTTCATTTTTTATTTGGAGATGGAGTGAGTCTTGCTAGTTTGACTAGGCTGGCCTTGCATTTGCCACCCCCCTCCTGCCTCAGCCTCCTGAGTAGGTGGGAGTATAGGCACATGCCACTGTGTGTGGCCAGACCTCCTTCTTGTTGTTATTACCAAAACAATACAGTGCAACAATAGCTTTTTCCATAGTGTTTCTGCCATATTTGGTATTCTGAGTCTCTAGAGATGGGTTCGGGAGACCACATGTAGGTTACCTGCAAACGCTGTGCCATTTTCCAGGAGCAGTCTGAGGCTCTGTGGTTTTGGTGTCCAGGGGAATGGAGTGCTGGGACTGACCTGCTCTGGGGACCACAGGCTGGAACTGACCTGCTGTGGGGACTGCAGGCCGGTGGGAACGACAGTTGTTTTGATGTGGGCTTTGCTCAGCAGTCTTTGGGAGCCGGAACTGCTCGTTGCAGTTGTGCTCACGTCCGCCACCTTGTGGCCAGCACGCCCAGGATTTCAGTGTCTGGTTGTCTCAGCTCCTGGAGTGTCTGGGTCCTCCGGCCTCGGTTTGCGTGCGCCGCCTGTGATTGATGCCTGGTTTTGGGCAGGTGCCAGGTCCCTCAGGTGTGGGTTCTTGCTAATCCCCTCACCCTGACATGCTGTCAGTTTCTTAGTTGTTGTGACAAAATGTTCTGTCTCCCTGTAACAGGCAGACTTGTGAGTGGAGTGGTACAGCCTGGTAGTCTCAGCAGATTCTCAGTCGTGCGGGGGGGGGGGGGGGGGGGGGGGGGGGGGGGGGGGGGGGGGCGCTGCACACCCATAGCCCTGCTTTCCCTGGCAGAGAACAGAACACACCCTTCCCCTAGCTCGCCTGTCTTTCAGGTTACACGCGCTCCTGGGTGAGCTGTTTCCAGAGGCGAACAGAACGTGACTCTAGCTTGGTACCGTGCAGTCACTGGTACCGAAAGAGATGTACGAGATGCCTTCTCGGGTTATTTGAGGACTGGATGAAATAATATATGTGAAAGTTCTTTTAATTGTGTTATTTAAATGATAATGTTGTTACTCTTTTTTTGAGACAGGGTCTCGAGGTGTAGTTCAAGCTGGCCTTGAACTCACAGTGATGCTCCTACCTCAGCCTCCCAGGTTCTGGGATTCCAAGTACGCTTCATCATGCCCAGCAATAATGTTGTTGTTTTATTATTCTTAGGTTTTTAGGAGATTGAATGAGTTAAAAATATAAAATGTTCCTTACAATTGCCTGATACTTAGTCCAAAAGACTAAAGGTTATGTTTCCATTTTTAAAATGAGTAATATAGTAGTGGGTAGTTTTTAAATTTAGAAACCTTTTTAACATCTTATAATTATTATTAGCATATTGTTCAAATTAAGAGACATTCTTGTGGTCTCTACTGCCTCTTTTGCGCTCTTTCGCACACCAGTCCGCACTGCTTTTGATGAGTGCTCCTGGGAGTTAACAATGTAACTTTATTTGCTTCCATGTCAGGAGCTCAGCGCCCACCGTTTACTCTCTGTTCAGTGCCTTCAATTAACAGTAGTAGTGGTTCATGAAGATAGCAAAATAAAGCCGCACGCCTGCTGGCGCCTGGCCGCGGTGGGTCGGCTCACTGGTCACTGGGGGTGCACTGGCCCTGGTTGCTCTGGGTGTGGAGGGCTGGAGGAAGGGAGGACCCTTGCCCAGGGGCCAGGCTCACAGCCGAGTCCTGACCACACTGGACGGAGGTCCTGGCCTCCCGAGCTCCAGGACGAAGACTGGGCCAGGAAGGTGTCGCCTGGGGTTGTTACTTTCCTGGGGGCGTATGTGTGGAGCCTTGGCTTTTGTGGTGGGCCTGCGGGGTGGGTGTGGCCTGCAGTCCTGAAGATGAGGCTCGCTGTGGGCCTGTCTGTGGGAAACCACAGGGCAGAGCTTGGAGGCCTTGCATCCTGTGAAGGGCTCGGGACAGCCGGGGCGGGGGAGACCTGTTTCTCCTTATTACTGATCCCCGGGGGAAGAGGGCTTCACCCATACACGATGCAGGTGAGGGAGGCGCTGGGGCTGGGTGTTTGCTGTGTGCGCACAGAGATGCTGCCTTGGAAATGGTACTCCCAGCCCAGTCCCTTCTTGCTTTGGGCCCATGCCCGGCCTCCGCGGCGGTTGCCCCCACCTGCCTCCTGTTTTTCTTTGGGAGCTCAAGGGACCAAATGAGTGTGTGTATGCTTGCTGTGCCTATGCATTTCCAGTTTTCTTTTTGTCGTCCTGGGGATCAAACACAGGGCCTGCTGTGCTGAGCCACATGCCTGGCCTCTCTCCACTTCTAGTGCTTATTAACTCTTCATAGAAGACCTTGAAGGTGCTGCAGAAGGAAACAGCAGCAGCTTTGTACTGTGCTTTCCTGGAGTAGAGGGGTCAGCGTGTGCACAGCTGGGAACGCGAATACTCACTGACCGACAGGGCCTTTTAGGGGTGGCTGGAGCAGTTCCTATTAGGCCTGTCCTGATGCTGACGCCGAGACATCTCAGGATACCTCCGAGTTACTGTGCTGTTGGCCGCATTTACAGACATACGTGGACTGTAGAACTGGGCTGTACCTTTTATTTGGTTTTCCTTCCTGCAGCCACAGCTGGTAGATTGCATTGATCTCCAGGAATCACGTTGCATTAAGAAGGTCTCGGCTTGCCCATCTCGTCTGTCGGCCTCAGCACCCGCCTGTGGCTCTGGTGTGCGAGGCCACTTTCTGTGTCTTGCTTCCTGTGAAATACTCTGCTCCTGGAGATCGAAGCTCTTACCACAAGGTGTCGCTGCTGGCTAAGCTGCCTGCCACACAGACCCCCTAGGACTATAAAGTTGCTCTTTTGAAATTTTCTCTCTGTATCAATGTCACATAGTACAGTTTTGAAGTTTTCTGTTATATTGATGGCACTTCCTTTGGGGTCTGTCAAAAATATTTGAAAGTCACAGTTCATAATATTGTGCATCCCACATGTAGTGTGTACTAGGACCTGTTATAGTATGGGATACAAAAGAACAAAGTAAATACAGAATTGTCCAAATACTTTCACCGCACACCAGCTGTGTTTATACAGTGTGGAGCCTCGACACAGCTCTCCAGAGCAAGGGTCACGTATTTATGGAGCCCTTATGTGCTTCGTTTTTACCGCGATGTCAGCAGGAAGAAAACCACCATGTCCCCAGGAGGAATAACTCACCTAGAGCAGTCGGCTCTTGGCATTTGCCAGGGACATGTTCCGAGGCCTTCACGGGTACCTGAGCACCACGGTAAGCATGTGCTGCCTGCAGTAAAATCTGATCATGTATGACTCTGTCAGTCTCACCATGCATGACAGGAAGCAGAAACAGGGTCTGCCGAGGTCCAGGCTCTGGGTGGCCGAGCGCAGCTTCCTCTCTGGCCAGCGTCTCTGTATTTAATTCAGCCTCTCAGGGGCTGATGGAAATTCGGGCCCCAGCAGAGTTTAGTGTGTTAAATCATGAGCTCCATGAACCACATCACTGACCTGTCTCAGTCTGTGGAGACAACCAGGGCCGGATATGTCGCTTGGTGGCACAGTGCCTGCCTGGCAAGCGCAAGGTCCTGAGTTTGATTCCTGATATCAACAAACAAACAAACATTCAAAAAAATAAAACCATAGAAATGAGACTGGAAGGAAATGTAGTACATACAGTGGATATTTCTGGCAGTGGGCTTAGTGGTGATTGCAGTAACCCTTTAAACCTTTTTCTGTATTTTCTAGATTGTCTACAGTGAATGTATATTATTTTTTACAGTGAAGCAGAGCAGTTACTAAAAACTAAAAAACACCCAGTGTGATAGCCATGCCTGTAATCCCAGCACTCGGGAGGCTGAGGCAGGATGATTGCTGTGAGTTTGAGGCCAGCCTGGGCTGCCAAGTGAGCTCAAGGCCAGCCTGAACTGCATAGCAAGACCCTGTCTCAGACAAACGTACCCCTCCCATGGCTTCCTTTCTGCCGGCGTCATTGGAGGGGAGGTGGGTAAGCTGTGTGGTGGGCCTAGAATGCTGTGGCGCCATGCTAAGGGCTGGCTGCTCGTCAGTGTCCCACCAGTGGGGAGTGGCAGAGAATTAGCAGGCGTCCTCTACTGTGGTGGGACATGATCACGATTCTTTTTTTGAGACAGGGTCTCACTTTGTGTTGCAGGCTGTTTGAACTCACTGTAGCCCAGGCTGGCCTCAAAAGTCACAGTGATCCTTCTGCCTCTGCCTCCCAAGTGCTGGGATTTCAGGTGTGCGCTACCAAGCCTGGCTTGATTACAATTCTGAGGGATAATAGTTTTATAGAAAAGCTACAGTCCTTTTTCTTGCAGAACACCAGAAAGAACATAATTCCTTGATTTTTTTTTTTTTTTTTGCGGTACTGGGGATCGAACTCAGGACCCTGCACTTGCAGCGCTTATTCCACTGAGCTATATCCCCAGCCCCATTCCTTGATGTTTTATAGGAAGATTATAATACATTTATTTTATATAAAATTTAATTTTAGTCAGGTGTGGTGGCACACACTTGTAATCCCAGCACTCAGGAGGCTGAGGCAGGAGGCTGGCTACATAGTGAGTTCAAGGTCAGCCTGCACTATGTAGTGAGACCTTGTCTGAAAAAAAAATACTTAGTTTTATAGGAAAAAATATAAATCTTCCCCAATTTGGAAAGTGGCCATCTCACTTCCATTTCTCTGCTTGTTTCCACTTACTCTCCACAGGAGACAGGGCACAGAAGAGGGCCTGCGTCGGGGGTCTTGAGGAGCCCTGCTGGTTGACTGGGACCGGCTGGTCCAGGGCCTGTCAGGAGGACAGAGCCATCCCTACCCAGAGTCCCCCGCCAGGATCTCTTAGATGTTGAGCTCCCAAGGGTGGTGGTGGCGTTGCTCTTGGGGACCTGGGGCTGTTTTGTGGGGGCCTTTCCAGCCTCGCTTTCTGATGTGACCTGGGAAGCATGAGGGTTTTTTTCCCCCAAAATAAAAAATCTCTGGGTTCTTTTGGGCGTTTATTGTGGCTGGGAGCTAATGATGTGTAGGCGACCTGAGAAATAGAAGCCGGCTAAACTTCTGGCAGGGCCTGTGAGGGGGTGTCTGGTTACTCGACCCTGGGGATCAAGGTGGAATGGTAACAAGAAGTGACAAGCGAGTTTGTTATTAAAGTGGCTGGGCGGAATCGCCGTGCCGTGGATGTGCACAGACTCCGTAGAGTGGGAGTTGTGGTGTGGATAATACGTGTTTAAGGCAGAAACGAGTTAGGGTGTTTCATTTCCATTCCACCCAAACATCTCTACAACACTTTGTTTCCTTCCTCAAAAAGCAGGTATTGCTGGGAAAGGGCAATTTTGATATTTATAAATGTGTCAAAATCTAGTATAGTTCCCTTCTGCTCAGGGTATTGCTTTTTCTAAAATTTATTTTTTGTTATCTATGTTTAAAGCATTCACACGATCCATCGCTTTGGTGTACATATCTATAGTGAAATGAGAATTACTTCTCTGAAACTGCTTTATTTTTCAAATTTCTTGTTTATATTTGATCTTCCTGCCTCAGCCTCCCGAGTGCTAGGATTACAGACATGTGCCACCGCGCCCAGCAGATACTGTCTGCTTTATGAGGAAACGTGGCCCTCACTCCCTTACCTGACAATTAGTAAACATTTGAGGGCCTGCTGTGGGAGACTCTGGAACACTGGGCAGAACGGCTCATCTCTGTGGCATGCTCAGTAGCTGGCTGAGGCCTTTTGTAGACATCCTCTCCTGTGGAAGTCACAGCAGCCTGAATAGGTGGGACAAAGCCAGCGAGGGCACCTTAGCCATGGCAGAGGAAACAGGGTTGGTTTCTTTCTTTCTTGCAGTGCTGGGGATCAAACCTAGTGCCTTCACTGCGTCGCTGATCTGCGTCCTCAGCCCAGAGCCTGGGTTCTTGAACAGCAGGGAGGCTGGCATGTTTTTCAATTGGGTTAGGCAGAATTCCCCATTAAAAACAAAATCTTTGCCAGCCATTTTTTAGCAGAGCGTCTACCGCCTTTCGTTCTAGTTCTGACTCTCGAGTGTACAACAGGAGTGTGACCTCTAGCATGTCTCTAAGATGCAGTTGAAACATCATTTCTGGAAACCAAAATTACCGAGAAAGGCAGCCGCCCAGGTGCACCCTGAATAGCTTCTGACGCAGTCGCCGCGCTCTGCGGCTGCCCTTTTACAGCGCTGTGCAGCCAGCGGCAGCTGGCAGATTAAAGCAAACATTTAAAAGCTTTTATAGCTGTGGATGTTTTTAAGGGTCTTTCATATACCTCTTTTTCTCCTTTCCTTTTTTTCCTTCACCCTTGTCCAAAACTGGAACGTTTTTGTTCGTTTTGACAGACTTCCTGTATACCAGCATAATACCACAGCAAGAAGTGACATGATGCTTTTTGACATGGAAAGGGGGAAGGAATAATACGTGGGGTGTTTTCCTTAGCTTCCTTTTTCATGATTTCATTTTTGGGAGGGAGAAGACTTTTTAGCTACCGTGTAACCTGTCATTTGCTTGACCCGTGTTTCTGCAAGGGCGTCCCCAGCCTTTCTGCAGAGTCAGTCCTCCGGGGTTAGGACCGAGGTGGGGATCAAGAGGGCTCCTGGGAGGTGGGGACGCACGTGACTTCATCTGTCTTCCACTGTCACTTAGTTTGGGTGGAAGCTTGGTGTTTCTCTGTGTTTCCGGTGTTGTCTTGGGGTCTGGGGACAGGGTGGCCAGGCCCTGGGACTGGAGGGACATCATGCCCAGAAGTGCCCTTCTCAGGGTGGCACCCCATCTAGCAAGCACGGTTTTATTTCCTCAGACTACTTATAACCGCCGTTTATGCAGTCACAAATTTGTGGATGGGAAACAGGCTCTTTTGGAATAAAAAATCCTCCCAGCCCAAATGCTTTTTGTCTTCTGCACCGGCTCCCTAATCGCTGCCATGTGTGCGTGCGTGTGGACTGCCGGTCACCTCCTGGGAGTGGGCTGGAGCTGTCTCTAGGAAATCTTGGAGCATTCTTAAGATCAGATTTTTGTCTCCCAGGTCCAAAGTGCACATGCCAGGGAGTAAGCCCACACCGGTACCAGGATGGGCTCAGGGGGCGCGAGCAGGTGCAGGCCGGGAGCAGGATTGGGCGGCCTGGTGGTGGGCTGCCGTGGTGACAGGGAAGTCCTGTGAGCCAAGTTCTCCGGACGTGAGTGGGAGGCTTGCGGGCTGCTTTCAGGAATGCTGGGGTCTGAGCCCATTTGAAACACGTTCCCTTCAGATCCGGGGATGGGAACTGGAGCTAGGAGCGCATTGTTTCCGTTGGCACTGAGCATTTGGGACTGCTGCCGGGAACGTGCGGGGTTTAGGAGCGCTCCACACGGACAGCAGCATAGTGCTGGCTTCCTCCATCCCAGTGGGGAGGCTTGAGAGCCTGGGGTGCAGGTCGGTGGTGACGGGGGTCACACAGGCCCATTTTTTGTCAGGAAACAGCTGTCCCATTAGTCCAGCAGGCCCTTCTCCTGCGGGGAGGGAGCATGTGCTGTTGGCTGCCGGGCAGGCCTCTGATGTGAGAGCGGGTGGGTGTTGTGTCTTGAGGTCCTGTGGGCCTCTCATGTCCTGCTGCCTGGGATTCGGGCGTTTTTCCTTTCAAAATGTTTCCAGGGCTGGGGATATAGCTCAGTGGAATAGCGCTTGCCTGGGAAGTGCAAGGTCCTGAGTTTGATCCCTGGTACCGCCAAAAAAAAAAAAAAAAAAAGAAAAGGTCTCAAAATGTTTCCAGGCTTGGGTTTAGTAGTAAAATCAACTGGGGAAACTGGGGTTTCCATTCCACGGTGTGTACAAACATCACTCAACACGCCGGGAGGACATCATAAATACTTGTAATTTTGGTCAATTAAAATAAACATTTTTAAGAAAGGTGGAATATTCGAGCTAAACTCCGTAATTTTAGCTCTTATGGATCATGGGAGATCCGTCCTTCACAAAAAATCCTAGCGCTTAAACCACATTTCCTAAATGAGGAGCATGGCTTTTTATTGCTGTTTATTACTGTTGCGCTGGGGGTGGAACGCAGGGCCTTGTCCGCCGTAGGCTAGCGCTCTGCCCCTGAGCAGTGCCGGCAGCTCCTAGGAGATTAGTTTTCCTTGATACTTTTTAGTGGCTTTTGAATTTTTAAAATTTCGTTCCCCTCCCAGTTTATTTAAATTGGTATTTCTGGTTTAACTAAAACTACAGGAGGCTATAACGCTGCTTTGGCAGCACCTGCTTTTGCGGAGCAGTTTTTTCCACGTCGGCCCCGAGGATGAGAAGACGCAGGTTGGAGGAGCCAGGACTGCCCTGTGACCGGCGCCGGGCGCCGTTTGTGTGCTGTTTGGTCGTGGGAGAGGGCTGTGCGGGGAGGTGGGGTGGGGAAGGGCGGCGGTGCTGCAGCCTGGAACCTGTGTGGTGGACGTGAGCAGAGCCGGCCCCAGGCCCGGGGCGAGGCTGCAGCACCGCATCAGCCCGGGCCTCTTTCCTGAGCACTGGGCAGGGGAAATTTTAGTGTGAAGCGGCTCACATCCTGTGTACACAGTGAAAGTTTGAAAGATTAAAATGAAAAGTGACTGTGCTTCAACAAAACTTGTGAAGATTTGTTTCTCTGTGCCCTAGGAAAGAATCTGGCGCGTCTCCTTCTTTTGTTCGAACAAAATGAATGTAATGTACAGCAGGTACAGGAGAGTAAGTGACTGATTGCGTCATTAATTCCCCTTCCCGTTGTTTAAAAGTGGAAACGTTTAACTGATACATAAAACATAAAAATCATACATATTTATGGGGTTCCGTGTGATGTTTTGAAATATGTATACATTGTGTAATGTTTGAATCAGATTACCTCTTCCTGTTTTTAATCTCTGTGAGGAAATACAGCTTTTGAAAGGAACATGAAACAGTGATTTCATAAATTAAAAAACGATGGTTAATCTTTAAAGGGGCAGATCCAGACTCTTCCTGTCTAGAATGACCCAGATTATTACTCTGGATTCTTACTTCCCATTGGCAACCATGACATGCTTGGGCTGTTTTCCCTGCAGCTCTTCAGTCCATGGAAATGCTTTAAGGTCAAAGGTCTGGGATTTCACGGGTTCTCTCTTTGTGTATATGTTCCTCTGCAGTGTGGGGGTCCGGGTGGTGTCTCAGGCTGGTGTGCGCCTGTCAGGGAAGGTGGCCTTGTCTGTCACCAAACTCGTGCTATACAGAACTCTCTTGTTCTTTCGGGAACAGAGCTGGGAGGAAGAGCTGACCTTTCTTGCCGTTTCTAGATGTGTAGGATTTATTCTGGTTCTGGAAAAGTGATGAGACTAAAATACATTTTCTTTTAATGACTTAAATGCACCCTTTCTTAGAATTCGTGATGATTGGTACTCTTGTTTTTATGCTGGAACAAACTGAAATCATTGATAGGCACAGTCTCATAATTAAGCATGCTGAAATAATATTTTGCTTTCTACTTAATTTTTCTTCTTTCAGGCTCTTTGTCAATTAATTTCCTTTCAGCTTAGGAATTATCAGTGCAGTATATAGCAACCTCAGCTTTGCAGAAGTTTCTTTCTTGCTTTTTTATTTTGTCTTTCTGAGACAGGGTCTTGCTGTGCAGTTCAGACTGGCCTTGAGCTCGCTTTGTAGCCCAGGCTGGTCTCGAACTTGGAATGATGCTCCTGCCTCAGCCTCCCGAGCCTGGGATTATAGGTGTGTGCCACCGTGCCTGGCTGACAAGTTTCATCTTCCCAGTTTGTGTACTGGATTGTGTGCCTTAAAAACTTTGTCCCTATTTTTTATGAGTGGGTTTTCTGAGCAATTCAGCTGTGTTTTTTATGTTCCATGATGCAGTGGAACCATAAGATAGAGTCTGTACTGGAACTTCATGTTTTATAGTTTATGTGTGTGTGTGTGCACACCAGTGCGTATGTTGCTGGACACATGCTCTGCCACTGAGCTATATCCCTTGTCCTTATTGGGTGCCGTTTTGTGGTTCCCATGGCACAGTCTGGCTGCTGGACCACGAACGCTGTGGGTGGTGGAGAGTGTCCCTCTGTAGCACCAGTGTTCGGCTCTGATGCTGACAGCTCTGCTTCAGATGTTGCCCAGAAGGCGGTCCTGTGGGACACCTGGCCACACCATGGTGTATGTCGGTGTGTGTTCTCATGGGGTCATTTGTGCCTTTGTCCTAGTAGGTTAATGCTTCTCTTATATTTAAGGAAACATTTTTTCCCCTAATTTTCTAACGTAGCCTCCCAGAGTGCTGGGATTGCAGGCTTGATTAGCGTTTTTTTTTTTTTTTCGGTACTGGGGATCGAACTCAGGACCCTGCGCTTGCTAGGCAAGAGCTTATTCCACTGAGCTATATCCCCAGCCCCATTTTCCCCTAATTTTGAAGGAACTCTTTATCTGTGCACATAGTAAGAGTTAACACTTTCTAGGGCATTTCAAGTATACAGACTCAGCTGTGTGTGGAACTGCTCCCAAGTTGCCATCCTGCTCACAGCTGCCCCGTCTCTTCGCACCTCTTCCTCCCACTCTGCCCTTTCAGACTGGCTTGCAGAGAGCACATGTCTGTGACCGTCCCAGGGTGTGTCCCTGAAAGAGCAGCGCTCTGTGTGAAAGTGTAGGCGTCAGGCCACCGCTCCCCATGTTGACAATTCCTTCCTAAAATCACCTGGCTAATCAGCCTGCAAACGGGTACATGCAGTTCGCGTGTTTAGGGAAGGGCTGTACTACCTGGGCAGTGGATGAGCATTTTAGGCTTGGTGTCAAACAAACACGAGATGGAATCGACTTCGGCACCACTGCTGACGTTTTAGGGGAGGTGAAAGAATGCTGACTTCTGTGTCTTCTGTGCAGTCTATATACCGTCATGTAAAGCCAGTCTGAAATGAGCAGCAAGCGCCCAGCTGTAACAGCATGCGGAACAACCGTGCATGTTGGAGTTCGCACGTTGTGCCAGCTCCTCCCTTTCACAACTGAGTCTGGGGTGCTCTTCCACATGCTGTGGCCTGGGCTTCCTTTGCAGGGACGGTATTGGTTTTTGTTTCGTATGCTCTCGGCTCAGGCTGATGTTTAGCCTTTGACCCAGCCACTTTCTTACAATAAACAGTTTGTTGATGAGAGCAGCTGCCCGAGATTGTTTCCAGATTGTTCTCTGGTGGCCAAGAGCAAGCACACCTTACGGAGAGTGGGCCGGGAGCTCACGGCTTCTCCTCCCTCACCCTCCGTGGCCTCCAGCCAGCCCTCTGTTCACGTCTAGTGGGATGTGTGAATCTCTGGCACTGTTCAGGCCCCAAGACCCAGAACATTCTTTGATTCTCTGGGAAGCAGTAGCATCTCCTACAAGTTTTGGCTGTAGGGCGCAGTTACTTATGTTACAGTGTGTACTCCCAGCATCCAGTGCGAGAAAACACACTCTGGGGCCACACAAATGACCAGACCGCGTTTGCCCAACTTTGTGCAGATACCTGTGCTCCCTGAACATTTAAAGGCTTTCTGCGCAACTCAGGGTAACGTTACTCACACTAAATATTACCTGCTTTGTGCCTTAAGCCCTAATCCCAGCATTTGGGAGGCTGAGGCAAGACTGAATTCAAGGCCAGCCTGAACTACTTAGGGAGACTCTGTCTCAGAAAACAAAACGAAATGAAACCAAAGGATGTCTTACTCTCTTTGTTTCCTTTTTTCCGTCTTTGTCTGTCTGAGGCAGGGTCTCGCTGTGCAGTCCAGGCCGGCCTTGAGCTCACTCTGTAGCCCAGGCTGGTCTCGAACTTGCAACCATTCTCCCGCCTCAGCCTCCTGGGTGCTGGATTGTAAGCATGCACCACCATGCCCAGCCTTGTTTCTTTTTTCATTGTGTAGGGCCTAATGTATGATAGGCAGGTGCTCTACCCGGATCTGTACCTCAGCCCTTTTCTACTTTGCAAGATAATACTCCATTTTTTTTTTTAATGCAAGAGGCAGGTCATCTAAAGACCAGGCTTCTTCTAGGGCACAAAGGCACATCTTAGTTAAAAACTTTTGCCGATTCCCTCACCACCCCCAAGTTGTTACCTAGCATGGCCTGACTGCTCTTGTGACCTTCATTAAGTAGGAAGGTCATAGCTTTCAGCCTCGGAGCCAACACTTTTACTAAACTGGCCACCAGGGGCTGCTGTCAGAACGGTGAGACTGAGCTCACCTCCCTGGAGGCGAGTTTACTGTTTCTACAACCAGTAAATTTTGTTAAGCTACCAATCCTGGTTTCAAAACTCAGGTCCCACAGCACAGCCGCAGTCGCTGAGCATGCTTGCGGCTGTAGCCCTTGCAGCCAGCTCCTATGTAGAACCTGGATGGGATTCAAGCCCCAAGATTAAGACCTGGGTGTTTTTCATTCAGTGCCAGGAAGCTGTTATTCGTACACTGGCCCCTCATAGATCGAAAGACTGCCTGAAATGCACTGGGGTTTAGACTGGCAAAGTATGTCCTACATTCACATTGTGTGCGACCTGGGCCTGGAGGAGCGGCTCCAGGACATGCAGTGCTGTGGGTTTCAGGGAGTGCTCTGCCCCAGAGTGGCCTCTTCTGCTCTGCCGTGATATAGACAGCATGGGAGATGGTTTAGCTCCCTTGGAGTGTGGACTGTCTGAAGGTGTCCTGCTTGGTTTCTTCCTTTTTTAGCACAGTTTGCAACTTTGACAGGTCCAAGATTAACAGTAGAGCAGAATTACACAGCTAATGTCATAGCTGGCTGGGCCTCAGGGAGGGCTTTGGAACCAATCATTTCACCCCATTTCTTATTTTAAAAAAATTAAACCTAAGAAAATGATAAAAAGATAGTCGGCAAACCTCATGTAAGCTTCAGGATTTTACCCCGGGTTTTCATTTTGCCACTGTTACCTGATAGTGTGGTTTTTGAAAGATACATATATTGCTGCCTTTAGGAAAGTAAAGCACAAGGCTACCCCCAAGTTACTGACAAGGTTGGGTAGTTGTGACGGGTGACTTTGAGGAGTTGTCGGAAGATCAGTGCTGGTTTCCGCTTGGTTCTGGGTGGGTGAGGTGAGCCGGTGCTGTAGCCCGCTGGTGTGAACCACCCTGTGAGGCTGATCGGCACCCTCCTGGCCGGGGAGGGGTATGGCCCATCCACTGTGAGCTGGCGTGGATAAAGCACATGGTTATGAAGTTCTTACGATAGTGAAATGGTTTTGAAATCTTAAAATTTTATTTTATCATTATTGTGATTTTTTGAGATAGGGTCCCTATGTAGTTTAGGCTGGTCTTAACCTCACTATGTAGCTCATAGCAATCCTCCTTCCTCAGCCTCCTAAGTATGGGAATTACAGGTATATGCTACCAGGTCTAGCTAAAAGTCTTAAATTTTAGAATGTAGAAAACCTTGCAGCCAGATTCTCTGAGGGTAAGTAGTGGATCTTTTATGCTCAACAAAAGGATTCTATCCCCAACTTAAAATTCTATCCCTACTCATCTCATGGGTGTAGGATTTAACCCTTTTCTCTCAATAATATTATAACCTGAGTATTATGACATGGAACTTCTGTTTTGTTACTGGAGATTGAAGCCAGGGCTTTCTCACGGAGCTGTATCCTCAGCCCTTTTTAATTTTGAGATAGTGTCTTACTCAGTCACTAAAGTTACACAGGTTGGGCTTAAATTTGTGATCTTTCTGCCTCAGCCTCCCAGCGCACTGGGGTTGCAGGTGTGAACCACCATACCTGGCTTTCCACGACAGTTTGTGAAACTCTTTAGGTGCCGTGCGCATGCTGTTGCGTTACTTACGTAGACAGTGGTCTGCCCCGTGAGACTGTGACACAGGAGCCTTGGGAGGCACGGACCGCGTGTTGCTTGTCTCTGTGTCCCTCTCCGGGGCTCTGCTCATGCCGCGCTCAGCAGAGTGGCTGTGAATGCTTATGAGGGCTCTGGCTTTCCCTTTTGCTACTACAGGCCAGCAGGCCCCAGCCGCCGCAGCCTGGGGCTGCTGCTGTACCCTGAGCCCTACCCCTTTACCCAGAGTGAGCGGGACATGTGGACAGCCCTGCGAAACAGCTTAGGGAGCCAACTGCGGATGTGCCTGGGGACAGGGGCGGGGTGGAGTGCCACCTCTTATGGAGATGCTCTACAGGGGAGCAGCTGTCCCCCCTCTGGCCACCAGGGCACTTTCAAGAGCGGGGGCAGATCAAACAGGGTCCTCTGAGTCTAGAGCTCAGCTCCGCCCTCTCCTGCTCTCTTAGATGCCTTGAACCTGGGCCCTGTGCGTGTTGTTCTCTGGCATCGCTGAGGTTTTCAGAGTGTTCCGGGGGCGGCACAGATGGACCTTTGCTAAAGTAAGAGCACAGAGGAGAAAGCTCTTGGCCTTCTCTGTTACTTCTGCTAGGCTGTCTTTCTCTTTTCAGGTGATGTGTGCGCGTGCATGTGTGTGTGTGTGTGTATGTGTGTGTGTGTGTGTTTTCAGTTTTGGGGATTGATCCTGAGCTATATCCCCAGCTGTTTTTATTTTTATTTTGAGACAGAGTCTTGATGAGTCCCTAAGTTGCTCAGACTGACCTCAAACTCATGATTATCCGGCCTCAGCCTCCCAAGTAGCTGGGATTATAGGTGTGTGTCATGACACTGGCTGTAGGTAGTGTGTAGATGGCTGGTGGCATCTGTAGCAAGCCCTGGAGCTGCATATTTTAATGCTGGAATCCTAGACATAATGTTAAAATTTCAACTGGGAATTAAACATCGAGACTAAACAATGAATCCTGACGCTCACTGCGGTGGAAAGGGATGTGCTCGCTAAGCAGCGGAGCTCTGCACCAGCAGGGCCTTGCACGGCTTCCTCACCAGAGGGCAGAGCTGCTGCCTGGTCCTGCGCCAGTGCCCCCGGACCCAGCAGTAGTGCCTGGAGAATCCAGGCTGGGACGACATCGCAGGCACAGAGCTGAGAGGAGTGAGGCCTTGGGTACTTGGGACTGGAGTGGAGGCGGTGTCGCGGTCCATCTTCCGTGGCTGTAATGGAATACCCGGGGGAGGCAATGGATGAAGGAGATGAAGGAAATGGCCTTTGGGAGGAGGCAGGGTTGGGCCCCATCTGGAGGGGATCCTGGCCGCCTCTCTTGGCTGCGGGAAGCAGATGGGGCAGAAAGGGAACCACGCTGGCTTTGTGACCGCCAGCTCACAACCGTGCCACAGGCCCTGCAAGAGAGGACCCACGCCCAGCAGAGAGGCTCTGTCTTCCACCTCTGCCTGTGCCCCTCCTGGCACTGCTGCCAAAAGCTTCTGGGGGATCCGCTGTGAGCCCAACAGGAGGGTTCTGGTCACCTCTGTGCGACCTTGGCCGGGACAGACCACCTCCAGGTGAGCTGGGCAGGCTTTTCTCTCCAGCCCCTGGGCTCAGTTTTCCTGGCCCACACCCCAGTCTGCCTGCTGTCAGAAGCCAGTTTGTGTTGAGCACCCCCTGCCCCAGTAATGGGCATGTGAGGCAGGCAGACAGGCTTAATGAAGGCCCCTGAGACCCGGGCGGGGGTCGCCCAGTGCTGATGCCCCAGAGTGGAAGTGCGCGCCTCTCCTGTGGCAGCAAGCCTCTTCGGGCCTCAAGGCTCTCTTTGGTCTTGGTGCTTGCAGGGTGGATCTCACTCTGGAGTGAGCCTGCTTGGCCCAGAGGAGGTGTGAGGCCCATAAACCCAGCCTTGTTAGAAATGACTTACTCGTTCCCCCTTTTACTGCTCTCCACAAGCCTTTTGTGGTCTTCGCTAGTTGGCAGGTAACAAAAAACCACAGTAAGTCCGGGCCTGGCAGCAGCTGGGCCTGCGCTGTCACTTTACACGATGGAAGGGAGACGCCTGCAGGGATGTGTGGTGTGGCCAGAGGGACGGCTGCAGGGACTCAGGTCCTAGTCGCAGACCCTTTGGAGCCACAGAACAGAGTGTAGGCCTGGCCTGGGCACTCCTGGGGGACCTGCACGTGCCAGCTTCCTCTTGTGGGGGTGGAGGTTTGAGTGGGGTCCTGGCCCCCAGATGAGAAGGAGCTGCTCCAAACTATGCGCCTTCCTTGGGACTCACCCCTGCCTGGAGCCACTCTGGTTGGCACCAGGGTCCGGGCCCTGCCTGAGGCAAAGTCAGCACCCAGGATGGCCCGTGGTCCCTGGGCTGCCACTATTGACTGTGAAGACGGCTGTATGGTGTGTTTTTTGAGTGAAGGCACTAAGCGAAATAAATCACGTGTGAATATTTTGTGGGTAAAATACAGTAATGAGAATTAGGATATTTCTTCACATAGGAAAGACTAGAGAAAGAAGCAGAACTTCCTGTTGGACTGACAAGTAAATTTGCCACAGTTTATTTAATTTTGGTAATTATTTAAATTTGGTGTGTATTTAGTTTGTTTAGATGGTCTTGCTATATAGCCCAGGCTGGCCTTGAACTTGAGGGGATCCTCCTGCCTCAGCCTCCCAAGTGTTGGGATTATAGGTGTGCAACACCATGCCCAGCAGTTGGCCACAGTTTTTGTGTTTTGGCCACAGTTTAGCAAGAAAGAATCCTCCAGTTTCAGCTATAGAGCCACCTGGTGTGGCAGCCCCTCTGGGGCCACTCAATCGCTTTCTGATCCTTTTCTAAGTGCATTCCTCTGCCTGTTGCTTGCTTGCGTCTGGTTCCTTGCCAAGTGGGTAGGGAGGGCGTAGAGCAGGCTGCACGCAGGGTCAGCTGCAGCGAGTTTCCCACTGCCAAGGCGGCCATCTCCTCAGACCGCTTTCTCGAGTGTGGTCAGGTCCCCAAGGTCTGCCTCCGTTGTTACTCCAAGCAGCCATAAAAATGCCTGCTGTGCTCCTGGGTTTGGGGTGTGCCAGATGCCGGGAAGGGCGGAACTAAGTCAGTGCGGCTGTACCCGTCAAGTGTCTTTGTTCCTTGAACGCTGCCCACATCTCCCCTGGGTGCCGTGACCCTTCCGTGCCATGCCGGCCCCGGCCTGCGGGAGTCAGTGCATCCTGTGGAGTGGGAAGAGCCCCCTGCACCTTCCCAGGCCAAACCCTCGCTGTGGGCTGAGGCTGGCTGTAGCTGGATGGAAGAGTAATGTTTTCGAGTGGTCCTGAGTTATGTGATGGAGAAGGTGTCACACTGATTATGATCAAACCCTCTTTTCAAGAACCATGTTAGGAAGTTGGCTTATTGAAACATGGTTTTCTAAGAAAGGACTGACTGGGCAAGAAGTGTTGAGGCTTTTTATTTCACGAAAGATAGCGCGAGTGGCCGTTTTTTGTCATCTTGCCTCTTGGCATTTCTGGCGTCCTGCAGAGCTTTGTCAGCTTTCAGCAGAACCTGGCCAGCATCCAGGCTTTCCCTGTGCTGTCCACTCTTGTAAGGAGAGGGGAGAGCAGGGTTCCTCAGAGCAGAAGGAGGTGAGAAATTAGAAGACACTGGTTGGCAAATTAAGAGACATCTAACCAGGGTTCCGGCTGGGCACCCGTTATCAGTGCCCCCATTAGGGCTCCACTTTTAATGTTCTCAAGATACTCAGTTTTAAGACAGCTGCTGTTAAAAGGTAGTGTGCAGGGCTTTGCATTGATTACTCACTGATTCATTTCCCAGGAAAGTGTTATTCTGCAGGACGTGAACACTCAGTGACTTCTAGCAGAGCCGTGCTTTTCACACTCATCTGCCTTGTCCTTAGATCAGGAGTCATGCCAAGCAGGGGTCACCCCCGAGCTGGTCGGCGTCAGCAGTGCACCCTGCAGCATTCGGTGAGTCTTCCTTGGGGGCGGGGCTGTAGCTCACATGGAGAGCATGTGTTTAGCCCGTGTGAGGCCCTGGGATCAATACCCAGTATTGCAGAGGTAAATAAGTAAATGAACCTTTAGAAATGCTATAAAATTTTCTTGGCTAGATTGAAAAAAAAAGCAGCTGGGTTGTTTCCCTGAGATTAGATGTATTTGCTCCGGTTCCCTTGAAAGTAAGAACGGGACTCCCATAAAGGGGCCCAGCGCGCTTTGTCTTTGATGATGCGTGTTCTGATTTACCGCTTCTGGTTGCTTAGCTACTTGCGGTGTTATGACTGAAGCAGGACTAATCTCATTACTCGCAGCGAGCCGATGTGTCTGAGAGACAGAAAACCCTCACAGGTTAGGATCAGCTATTTGGTGTTTCTTGGGAAAAGGAGCTCAGAAACACACATGGAGTCTATGGTAAATGTTTGAGGCTGAATCTTGTGAAATGGGCACGTGTGGCAGATAAGGTGAGAAGTGGGTGGGACTATCCTGGAGTGTCCCCCGACGTGCAGCAGGTCAGGGGCCTTTGCTGCACTGTGCCTGAGCACTCATGCTCCATGCTAACGGTCCCATTCACAGTGTTATTTTGGGCGTTCGTGGGTACAGAATTGCTTGGCATTAGTTTTTGTTTCATGTTGCACAGCTTTGGTGCTATGTGCTTTTTTAAAAAAATCAATTTTGGTATGATTTATATCCCGGAGAGCACCCCTGGTTCAGTGTGCAGTTTGATAAATACACATGTTGCACAAGCACCTTTCCAGTGGAGTTGCAGAAACTTTCCAAGAGCCCTGTCAGTGTTATCTGCCATCCGCCTCCGTGTCCAGGTTCAGATGGTTGCTTCTGTGTCCTCAGTGACATGGTTAGATTGGCCTTTTCTGAAATTTCACTGAAATGGAATCAGCATTCTGTTTTTGAGATTGCACTTTGTTGTTGCATATATGAGTAGTTTATTTCCTTTTAGTGCTGACCGTTGTTTCCCGTAGTTTCTTCATTCACCTGTTAGTAGACATTGGGTTGACACTTTTTGTGTGTTCTGAGTAAAACTGCTGTGAATGCCCACATACAGAGTTTTGTGTGCACATGTGTTTTCCGTCTCGTGGGTAGATGCAGCTCTCTAGGTGAATTTCTGGGTCATTTGATGTGTTTAACTTTATAGGAAACCACCAAATGGTTTTCCAGAATCATTATACCATTTTATATTCTCCCAGTAATATATGAGAGTTCTAGTGGCATTTTTGTCAAGTCTTGGATATAATGCTGGAGTTTTGCTTTTCTTTTTGAGACAGGGTCTTGCTTTGTAGTGCAGGCTGGCCTTGAACTCACTGTGTAGCCCAAGCTAGTTTTGAAATTACAGCAATCCGCCTGCCTCAGTGTCCCAGTTGCTGGGTTTATAGGCGTGTATCACCAGGCCCAGCTCTGGAATTTTAAATTTTAACCATGAATTTGTAGTAGTATCAATTAGCCTTTCCCTGGTGAAAAATGAGCATTTTAAAAAAATGTGCTTGTTGGCTATCTGATGATGTTTTTCTGGCAGTGTCTGTTCTATCTTTTCCCATGTTATAAGTTGAATTGTTTGTTTTCTCATAATTTTGTTTTAAGAGTTCTTTTTAATATTCTGAGTACAAATCTTTTGTCTGATATATGTATTGGGAGTATTTTTTCCCAGCTTGTTGTTTGACTTTTCACTTAAAAAAAAATATTCCTTCTTGGTCTTTGTCTCTGTTGGGACCCAGAGTCTCATGTTTACTAGGCAAGAGCTCTGGCCCTGAACTCCACCCAACTCCCCTTACATTTTTATTTTCTCATTTCCCCTTATTTCTTGAAGAGCAACAGTGTTCCTTTTTAAAAATTAATTCCGGTGTATCGTTTTATCTTTTTATGGCTCTTCATGCTTCTTTTGTTCCATTAAGAAAACCTTTAGTTATTCCAAGGTCAGAACATTTTCTCCGTATGTTTTATTTCACAATTTATATTTATAGTTTTACACTTGGAGCTATGATTCAAATCACTTTTTATATACAGATCAGAGGATGAAGGTTTTATTTTTTTTGCATATAGATGCCCAATTGTCTTAGCATCATGTATTCAAAAGATGATTTTTTTCAAGTAAATTACCTTGATAATTCTGTAAAAACTCAACTGAACTTAAAAACGTGGCCCTTTTTCTAGACTTCATTCCGCTGTGCTCCAGGAATCTGTAAATGTATCTGTGTGGCAGCACCCTGTCTTGATTACTCCAGCTTTACTGGAACACTTGAAACCAAGCAATGGTTTTGGCCATTCTAAATACATTCTACTTCTGTACAGATTTCAGTACCAGGTTGTCAATTTCTCCCCTCCAAGTACTAACCAGGCCCAGCCCTGCTTAGCTTCCGAGATCAGATGAGATCGGGCACGTGCAGGGTGGTTATGGCTGTAGACAGGTTGTCAATTTCTTTAAAAAAAAAAAAACCCTGCTGAGATTATGATTGGGATTACATTAAACTCACAAATCTACTTGAAGAATTGACATCTTTATAGTAGTAAGTCTTTTGGTCCATGAACATGGTGTATTTCTTTGGTTATTTATGAATTCTTTAATTTTTAGTTCGAGAGCATTGGGTAATTCTTAGTGTACAAATCTGACACATATTTTGTTTAATGTATTCCTAAATGTTTCAGGTCTATTGATGTTAATGACTAACCATGGTATTTAAAAAAATTGGCATCCAAATATTCATAGCTACTATTCCTAGTAATATACGCATTGTTTGTATAATTTGTCTTATGTACTGCAGCCTCACTAAATTCTAGTTCTAGGTTTATTCTCCTGATTCTTTTTTAGAGGGGAGGTGTATTGGGACTCAAACTCAGGACCTCAAGCTTGCCAGGCAAGTGCTGTGCCCCTGAGCTGAATTCCTGGCCACTCCTGATTCTTTGGGATTGTCATGTTTGTAGTTATGCCCCAACAAGAAAAAAAGGTATGTTCACCTTTTTTTGAGAATGATTAGATTTGAAAAAGTTGTATTTATGTGAAATGCATTTAGGTGTTTATTTTACCTAAATTGTATTTAATCAAACTGAAATGTGAGGTTGTTTAAAATGTTAGAAAAATCACATTATTTGGAGGGATTTTATAAACTCCTTTCAAGTCCAATCTGATAGTTTTTTTGTTTTCAGCAGAATTAGCTGTAATTGATTTGCCATCAACAATTTTGCCTTTTTTTTTGATGCTTTTATATTCATATCAAGACCATACCATATCGTTGCCTTATTTATTTATTTATTTATTTATTTATTTATTTATTTATTTATTTGTCTTTTTGAGACAGGGTCTTGATTTGCAGTTCAGGCTGGCCTTGAGCTCACTTTGTAGCCCAGGCTGGTCTCAAACTCACAGTGATCCTCCTGGCTCAGCCTCCCAAGTGCTGGGATTACAGGTGTGCACCACCACACCCAGCCCCCATATATATTCATTTTTTAATCTCTGGGTATACCTCTCTGTTACTTGTAGAGTTTTACTTGGTGAGGAATTTAATGTGCATTTCTAACATGAATGTTCATTAAATATGCAGTTTTGCCACATCTGGGTCTAAATGTCATAGGAGCAAAACAGAAACATTCATATGTTGTCTTTGTGGCGTTTACATTTGTTAGGCGTGTACCTAGCTGTCTCCTCAACGCCTCATGCACTCATAGGTGGGGATTTTTGGAGTTGGCTGGATTTAGGACAGTGGTGGTGAACCTATGGCATGTGTTATTTGTTTTTCTTTTAAGACAAGAGATATCAGTGTGTAAGCTGTTTTTCTAAACTAAAATAGTATTCAGGTTTAATTGCAGTGTTGGCACTTTGTGATAAATCAGTGGGTTTTGAGAGTTTGTTTGGAGGTTCTAGCAGGGGAGCACAGCTACTCGTATACCCTTGACCGAGGAACAGTCCTCCTCTGTCAGGGGTGCTTGTCCTCTTTGACAGAGCACGCAGCTTTGGGAGGGAAGCACATGCAGTGGTGAGGGAGGAAGGGAACACCTGTCTAGCCAGTCAGATTGCCCTCACATCCAATTAGTGGGTTTTGGGTTGCATTTTGGGTGCTTGTCTCTAAAACGTTTGCCATCACTGATCCAGGATTAAAATACTGGGATTAAGAGTGCGTGGGATGGATTAGACCACTGATTGGCTTAGCATAGTTTTGGGAGTGGAAAACCCTGACTGTGGGTAGTACCAACCACAAAGCTAGTATCTTAAATGGGATAAAAGGGAAAGGGAGGCTTGCTGCTTGTTGCTGGCTGCCCTCTGCTTGCCATGCCATGGACTGTCTCTCGTCTGTGATGCTGCCCTGAACCAGCTGACTACTGACTGAAACCTCTATAGGCTGAGCTGAAATAAATCTTTCCCCCTTCTAGCTTTGGCTGTTGGGTATTTTGTCTCAGCAATAAGAAAAGTAGCCAAGACAATAGTCTACTAAGCAGTGGGGCATCGAATAAGTGGTTATACAAATTTGGTAATTACAATTGTGATAATGGCTATAAAATAAAAGAGTTCATAAGCGATCATCTCACAACCTAGATTGTGAGGGGTCATGGGTCAGAGACATCTTTCCTAGAGTGACACTTTAGCTATGTTCTGGTGGTGGAGGTCAAGGATAAGTGGATTGGGAGGTTAGGCGTGGGTAGTACTACCTATGTGTCAACCCATTTGCCTTGATAGCATATGTTACAAAACATTTTTCTTCAACAGCATTTCTATACTGTCTTCGTAGTTACTAGTAAAATTCAGCTCACAATCTTAAATTGCTTTTTTGCATCTCTGAGTTAGTTTTGTGTTGCTGTAAGAGATACCAGGCTGGCGGTGTGACTCAGTGGTACAGCCCTAAGTAGCGCCCTGCTGGGATAAGTGTATTAATCCTCTCGTGAGACCAGAGTGTTCATGGCCAGATCTCTGCATGAAGGTCCCACCGTTCAGCACTGTTTCTCTGATGATTAAGCTTTCGGCCCATGAACTTGGGGGATTCTCAAGCCCTCGCACCCTGTAAGTGTTACTGGCAGCTATCTCTGCAGCTCCCAGTCATCACTGTCACTTTAGTGTCTTGGACAGGACACACCAGCCAGAATGACATCAGACAGGTAGTCACGTGATATTGCTGGTAACCAGGTGCCTGAGAGGGGAGATTCGGGTAGTGTCTCAGTGCTTCCCATGTGTAGCCAGTTCTATTTTATGGCTTGAAATTTCCTTTGACTGCAGTGACTGTAACTATTTATGAGAATTAGAGGTGGTATACAGTTATTTTTCTTAAGAGGTTCCTGGTTTCATGTGATATCTCTTAGAGGTCCTTTGTTCTGAAAAGGGATGTAAGAAAAAAATATCTGTACTTTGTTTTTATGAATTGTAATTTGTACACTTCTAGGTATTGCTTTAAAAAAAATGAAGGGTCAAGAATACTGTTTTAGTAATTAGAAGACATAAATAACAACAAGGGGCCTTCGTGGGGAATCTGGCTCCAGAAGTACGTACAAATAAGAATATAGATGATTGCACCTGGCACGTTGCGGTGACCCACGTTGCCTGGGAGAAGTGTGCATTTGAATAGCTGGAGTGAATTTTCTGGGCACTTGTCACCTGTGCGGTAGTCATATGTACGCATCAGTCCTTTCTCCTCTTGTGCCATTGTGCTGCTCTTTTTGAGACCCGATAGGCTGTACTGCGTGTCCCAGTGAGTGGTGTACAGATGACCGGTGTGCATCATTCGGTTTGGGGGAGACTTCCTTCTTGGCTACTGTTCTAAAAGCCCTAGCTGGTGGTAGTTTCTGACCTGTTTTGTCCTGGCTTTTACTGACTTTGAATATGGGATTCATATTACCCATGTCAGATGAATTACTTC
Organism: Dinomys branickii; assembly: GCA_004027595.1. NCBI lineage: Eukaryota > Metazoa > Chordata > Mammalia > Rodentia > Dinomyidae > Dinomys > Dinomys branickii. Next base: position 24,528 of record PVLD010002230.1, read on the forward strand.
TCAGCACCTGCTGAGTTTGTAGGAACCAGAGTTAGTTAACAGTTTTACCTCTGTTTTTGTGTTTGAGCCTGTTCACTTCTGTGTATCTTTATAGTTTGTATGGTGGCCTGCTGACTCTGCCTGTGCTGGGGAAAGTGGTGGACATTCAGTTCAGTACATTTGTGCCTTACTGTGATAGCCAAAGTTTTATTTTTTTTTATTTTTTTATTTTTTTTGCAGTACTGGGGATCGAACTCAGGACCCTGCGCTTGCTAGGCAAGCGCTTATTCCACTGAGCTATATCCCCAGCCCCATAGCCAAAGTTTTAGAAACACATCTTTTTTTGCCAAGTGACCAGATTCTCAGTTACATTTGTATGTTATTTGCTCTTCTTCCTCCCCTAGAGGAAATAGGGGCAGGCAGGGGATGTCCCGTGTGAGTTTACCTTGTATTCTCTAGTGTGAAGATGGACAGTTAGTGCTGTCGTGGGAGTGGGCGGTAGCTTCCAGTAGCTCAGCTGGGCTTGGCCTCTTCTGACAGTGCTTCCCATGCGTGCAGGGTCAGCCCTGCTGTGCTCCTCCTGAGGGGCTGGTCCCTCCCCCCAAGCACCCTGTGTGGTCCTTGGTGTGCTCTTGCTTCTTCCTCACTAGGTAGTGGCTGCAGACTGACCCTCTTTCTCCAGCAGGGCCTCGTGAGAGCGGGGCAGAGCTGCTTTATGCCCACCTTTGGCTTCTGCTCTGTGCCGGGCCCTCACGGCTGTGTGGTTGACCTGGCGGACAGAAGCTCACTGGCAGACGAATCACTGACCTCTAGGGGCCTGGGCACGTCCCGTGCTCACACACGTTCTCCTCCTCCCTGGTGTCTCTCTGTTCTCCCTGCTCACATCTCCACACCCGCTGCCTCCTTTTCTCTCCTGGCTATGATCTTGCTTCCTACATTTTGAGGAAGCAGAAGCCATCCTATGTCCCAGGCAGTGCCCTAGCACTAGGGTCCCCTCCTGTCTGCAGCCTCCGAGCAAGGTGTGAGCAGCAACACTCAGGACCAGGCCTGTGCAGTCAACCCGGCACGGGAGGGCTGAAACCTGGGGGATGAGAGACTGAGTGTCCCCGGGAGGACATGAGCCCTGTAGCTCCCCGTGGGTGAGCCTCTCACTGTCTGGGACTGACATTTCTGCTGTGTTGCATTTTACCTGACTCCATAGGACCACTGACATTGACATTTTAAAAAATGCATCATTTCTCCTACTCAACCTCCTAAAGGTGTTTTGGCCTTCTGTTCCCCATAGTCTCCCCCTCTTTGCCATTGGAGAAAACTGCCTGAGTTTTTTCCCCAGGCTGTGTAGTTTCTCTTCTCCCGTCACTCCGGGGCGAACTTGGCCTTGGTCACACACTGAAGCTGCTTTCACCAGTGTCCAGCCCAGCCCTGGCTCCCTGAGCACCGTGTGGCTGCTTCACAGTCCTGCCCCCCTTCTGGCCTTTGAGTCTGGACCCAGAGGCCCCTGCAACGCACCCTTCTGCCTGCCACCTGCACACGCAGGCTAGGTTTTCTTGGTCTCCTTTGCAGGCTCCTGCTTACATCCCCACACCCAAGCATTGACTGTTGTTGTCAGCTGTGTTCCTCAAAAAGGTGCGCTGAAGTTCTGCCCCAACATCTCTGAACATGACTGTATTTGGAGTGGGTCTTTGTATGTGTATCAAAATAAGCTGCGGGCATTAGAGTGGGCCCCTAATCCAATATGCCTGGCGTCCTTAGAGGAAGAGACACTGAGTCAGGACTCAGCGGGGAGCGCCGAGGGAGGATGGCTGTGGAGATGGCATGATGTACACAAGCCAAGGACGTTGCCACCAAGAGCTAGGAAAGGGGTGGACAGGTCCTGCCCAGAGCCTCGTCTGAGCCTCCCTGTGCCGCCCCGCAGAGTGCCTGAGACTGCGTACTTCACAGCAAACAGGAACTTACCGGCCCCCAGCGCCCAAGACTGGGGGACCTGAGATGGGGCGCTGTGATCTGCCAGGGGCCTTCTCGCTGCATCTCAGTTGCAGAAGGGCAGAGCGGGGAAACAGAAGGGCATCGGACTCCTCTTTCTGTAAGGAATCCTCCCTGTGGTGGCTTCTCTACCCAGGAAAGTGTCACTAACCAGTTCGTGATGGTGAATGCTCAGAACTGTCACCTCCTGGAGGCGCCACATCCCAGCCCAGCTGTGCTGAAGATCGAGGCTCCAGCAGTAAGTTGCGGGGGCATGTTCAGTCCATAGTGAGCCTTCGGAGGGGTCATGACTGCACAGACACCTTGATGTTGGACTTGCAGCTTCCAAAATGAAATCCCCCTGCCACACATGTGGTCCTTGTTACCAGACGCCCAGGAAATGATTCCACCCCTTGGCATCCTCATTTCCTCTGCATTCCTCCCTCCTTCCTCCCTCATCCCCCAGCCTGAGATGGCTGTGCATAGTCTGATGAGCCCCACCTTTAAGCCCTTGGTGTCGCCGCTTCCTGAGCTGTGGCCCGCCTGTCCTGGCCCTCCTGCCGCATCCATTGGGTTCTAGCATGAATCACTGTCAGTGAGCTCAGAGCTGACCAGCGATGACTGCTGTCCACACCTGCTCCCCCTGCAGTTTCTCATAACATTGTGAATGTGGTGCACTAGCAAATCTCATGGCCACTCCTTCAGAGCACGCTGGGGTTCTGACCTCCCCGTGGCTGCCGTCAGCTGGGCCAGGGGTTATGACTTCACTCTGCCTCTGTTTTAGTCCCATCAATACGGCAGTCAGAGGGGGTGACTCTGCTGTGGACAGAGTGCATCTCCCTCAGGGGCTCCCCACTGCTTCCAGCTGTAAACCCTGTCTTCCCTGTGGCTTTCCAGGGTCTCCCAATGTGACCCCAGTGTCCCTCTGCCCAGTCGCTGTTCCCCGGTCAGGTCTGTTCCTCTTCGGAGCCTCTGCCGTTGCCCTTCACTGGATAATCCCGTGTAAATAACGTAGATGACAGAATTGCAGTCGTCTGTCACAGAGGTTGGGGATGTGTGGGAGAAATGAGTTGTCAGGTGATTTGGGGTTGTAGGAACATTATACACACTGAGCTGGCCAAGTGCCTGGTACAGATCGCCGTGATGCCTGCCATTCCTTACATGTCACCTGCCCAGCAAGCCCTTCCGTCTGCCTGACCCTCCGGCCTGCTTTCTGCACCTCCCTCTCTACTTGCGTGTTTCCCTCTTCTTCTCCCCATCTGCGTTCTGCACACTTTGCTCGTGAGTATTCCTGTCATGAGGCGCACCCCAGGGCTCATCTTGCTGAGGACAGGACTGGGACTGTGTTCTGTGCCCCATCCTCAGGGCGACAAGGTCCTCCAGCTGGTGAACACCCAGCCATGTGTCTGGAGCGGGTGGCCCAATGAGTGAGTTGCTCATGTGTTTTAGTTGAGTTTATTATTTTTATCTATTATAAAGCTTAAGTTTATTTTACTCTCTATTAATCGTGCCCATTCCCAAACACAGAGAGGAATAGAGAACAGTGTAACAACTACCTCAGGTACCTGTCACCTCCACTGCACATTTACTAATTGTAGCCTGTGCCTTCACCTGCTTCGGAGGTAAGTTCCAGCTACATGGTGTTCACATTTCTGAAAATCAAGGCTGTTTCCTGCTGTGCTTGACGACTGGGGAAGGCCCCTGATGCGGGTGGTAAAAGGATGTACTGAGGACAGGAACATGCAGAAGGAAATGTATTGACGTGAGGACCACAGGGGATAGGTAGGACACTCAGGAGCAGGGCCACACTAGAGCTTGGAGGGGGCAGTTTCGTGGTAGGGGAGGGGGCAGTTTCGTGGTAGGGGAGGGGGCGGGTGTGCTGTGCACTTGGCAGCCGTGTCCCTGGTTGTGAAGAGCAGCAGAGCAGCAGGTGTGGCCGCATTCCTGGGAAAGGCTGTGTTTTGATGTTGTGAAGTGCAGGTTGCCAGGCCTGAAACATGAGCAGTGTTCTGGTTATAGCTGGACGTCCCTCCAAAGGCTTGGGTGCTCATAAGCGGGCTTTGGGGAGGAGATTGCACCATGGGGCACGGTATTCACTCATGGGTGGAAGCGGGATAAGTTTAGAGCTACTCTTGGTGTTGGGGGTGGAGCCTGGTCGGAGGGGCGGGCATGGGGCTGGGCCTGGAAGCTCCACCCCTCCCCTGTTCCTTGACCTCTCTGCTTCCTGCCCTATGAACAGTTCTTGGCAGTGCCCATCTGCCATGTGCCCTACCTTGGAGCCAGCCGAAACTCTGGACAGAAACCGTGATAAACTGAACCAACACAAACTTCTCTTTGCTTAAGGAGAAAGGAAGAAAGTAGCTTTGTCCTGCTGGTCCCCAGTTGTCCACATTTTCCTGTATGGACACAGGACACTTACCACACCCATTAAAACTGACAGGAATTCCTTTTGTTATTTAATACATGCCGTTCATACTCACATTTCCTGGCTGTCCCAAAATGTTTTTCCAGCTAGCCCACTCAGTGGAGTCCAGCAGGGAGCCACTCATTGTGTGTCTGAGGGTCACTCAAGTCCCTTCTAATCCAGAGGCCCATATTGGAGATTCCCCCAGGTCTCACTTCTGTTTGGATTTCTTCCTTCTGAAATCATTTAGTCCATTTCCTGTGAACTGGAAGCGAGTGGTAAAGGCTGATTGGGTTGAAGTGTCATCCTTGATGCGGCTTCTCTGTAGCGCGGGGACATTGTGACTGATGAGGTTTTTCTCTTGAAGCACCTGGCATTTGCACAAGGATGCCCTTAGAGCCTGGACCTGTGTTCTGTGGTCCTTTTGGGATGACTCTCTTGAACCTCCGGATCCAAATGAGCCACCCCAGATGCAGGCCCAAGGGGCCTCTGGTGTCTGGAGTGGGGGAGGGGTGCCCTTGTGGCTTAGGGGTGGAGGAGAGCCGTGCCTGGGTTGGGTGGTGTCTGGTCTAGGTTCCCCCTTCCCACCTGTGGATTCGGGTTTGGGGCAAACAGAAGGCAGCTCTGGGTTCTCCATTATTTTCCCTGTGTGGAAATTCATTTCTGCCTTGTTGGTGACCAGGGTTCAACTTGTCTTCAGGAGAAGAGTGATGATCTTCTAACAGCATGGATTAGATGCTATAGTACTTTAGTACTTTGTGTGTTGTGACTTCTGCTTAGGCTTTTGTTTGTTCATTTCACAGATACAATAATGAACTTCCTTGTGAGGCTAAAATTTAAAGACACAACAATCTTGTAAGATGCACAGAGGACCTGAGAGTTGCTCATGAACCTTGGAGCAGGAGGGAACCTGTGAGACCTAAGTAGACAGGAAGTGCAATAACCAGCTGTCCTTATTTCCTTGGATCTTGATTTCTGAAGTTTATCACCAGCTTAGTGTTCTGGTCCATTTTCTGTTGTTGTACCTGAATACTCGAGACTAGGTAATTTGTAAAGAAAAGAAACTGATTTCTTACAGAACTGAAGGCTGGGAAGTCCAGGATGGAGGGCCCACATCTGGTGGCAGCCTGCCTGCTGGTGGGGACTTGGTGCACAGTAAGAGACAGCACAGGGCCCCGCATGGTAGGGGCTCACAGGAGATGGCTCCTTGGATTTTACCACTCTTGTGATACCAAACCTGCTCTCTCAGTAACCCCATAATCCATTAATGGATTAATCCACTCATGAGGGCAGAGCCGCTGTGACCCTGTCACTCCCCAAAGTCCCTAGCTTCAAATACCATTAACTTAGGAATTTGGGGGTTAAGTTGTCAGCATATGAATTCTGGGGAGAAGCATTTAGACCATAGCACTCAGAATACATTATTACCATAGTAATAAGTAAAATAGGATGTATAGAGTATGTCATATAGCTTTTACTGGTCACGAATTAAGAATTATGTTACTGAGTGACATTTTTAGGAGAAGCTATAATCATATAATGAAATGACAAATTACAATCTTTTCACTTCTTTCTTCCTTCCTTCCTTCCTACCTATCTACCTACCTACCTACCTACACAGGAAATCCGGGATCCATTTATGCAGTGGCTTGGGAGAAGTGTGGATGCTGAAGGAGTAATAAAATCCAGCAAGCTATCCCTTAAGTTTGTTTCATCTTACACACCGGAAGTGGAAATCACCCCGTCTTCTATACCTGTGGTTACCAATGCAGAGGCCTTCTTATCAGAACACTTTAACTTAGAGATCTATCGGCAGAATCTGCAGACCAGACACCTTGGGAAGATAATCCTGTTTGCTGAAGTGACCACCACGACCATGAGTCTTCTGGATGGGTGAGTCCAGGATGGCCTCAAGCACCGCTCTGAGGAATCAGCGTGTGGGTTCTGCCCTGTGACCCATGTCAGGGGAGGGAGCAGGGAGTGAAACATAATACATTTCAACAAACCTGCTAGCTAGGTACATGTACTCCTGACTTTCAGGAGCTACAGTGTAGGAAGCAGAGTTAAGTAAGTTCTTTGATCAGAGATCTGTATTTTACAGTAAGAGAAACACAGATCTCTTTGGATTTTTTTTTTTTTTAATTTGTTTGTTTTGAGAGAGGATCTCAGACTGGGCTCGAACTCAGTATGTAGAGCAGGCTGGCCTCAAATTCATGACAGTCCTCCTGCCTCAGCCATCCGAGCGCTGGGATTCAGGTGTGTACCAGCACACCCAGCAGATGTGTTCTGTGGCTGTCTCCCTCTCCGCCTTCTTCCGTCATCAGGCCTTCCCAAGTGTCCTTGGGAAAGAGAACATTGTGAAAAAGTGTTTCGCAGGTGGCTCTGTTGTTCAGGTTACCACTTGAGTTTTGTGCTGTTATAATCAGTGTTAAATACTTACTTCAGGCTGTTTTGCAGAGGTAGTAGTACTACAAATTTGAGAGATTGAGTTACATTGAAATATATTAGAGTGTTATATTTTCAAAACTGTTCCGCTGTGTTTGTACCTAGTGTATTTTGTCAGGCACCCTGTAATCCCACTTGGATATTTGAAATTTACTTGTATTGCAAGTTTCCCTTCTTTTTCTTTCTGTTCTATAAAGGTAAGTTCATCAATTTGTCGGTGTCAGTGAATACATTTTAGTTTAAGAATTGGAGTTACAGAGGGAGGAAATAAGAAAAATGTCTTCCTTCAGTGTAAGACCAAAATTTAAGGAATGTAAGATTCCTCAAAAACAACTGGATTCATAGTTTGTAAGTGTTTACCCATTAGACTGCATATGTAATTCATGTGTGGAAGTATTTTTTGCCTTTGTTCTTCATTTCTGGAACTAAAATGGTAGATAACTGGCCAGGCGTGGTGGCTCATGCCTGTAATTTCAGCACTTGGAGGCTGAGGCAGGAGGATCACCGTGAGTTTCAGGCCAGCTTGAATCACATAGTAAGACCTTATCTCAAAAAATAAACAAAAAAGGTAGATAACTTTAGCATGTTCTTGATGTTCACACCCAAGGTCAGCAGAACAGTAGCACTAGTGTGTGGAGTCCAGGAGAATTGGTGGAGGCAGGCAGGGTGGGGAGGGGACCGTGAGCTGGTTTAATCGCCAGCTTTCACTTAGGAGTTAATTTGTGTTGTCGTAGTATTCACTTCATAGAGAGAGAAGCCTGTTCTCAGTGGTAGGATCAAGACTTGCTTGGGATATGGCCAATATAATCTTGCTTTTTTGAGACAGGGTTTCACTGAGCATCTTGAGTGCTGGGGTTACAGGCACCACGCCCTGCCGATGATCCCAGTTTACTCAGGAGAAGGCTGTCTTTCATGTGAAAAGGCACAGAGAGTTTAACAAAAGACTTCTAGGAGGTGAAGTTCGGTTAGAAAAACACAGGTACTTTTGGCCCATCCCTGTTTCTGTGGTGACAGTGAGGAGGACTTGATTTCAGGACACACTTGCCCCATCGGAAGTGTGGCTGTCAGGCCTGTGCTGTGGGCGGCTCATTCCAAAAGGGCGGCATGCATCCTGCCAGGGCTTCTGTTTGATCAGATGGTTGAGTTTATCCTGCTGTCCAAACTATGTTTTATGACTGCACACACTTGCGTGCACACACGCACACACATCTCCTGTGTAAACACACTGCTTCAGCACTCTTGCATATCAGGGAGTTCTTTCTTCACATTGCGCTTAAGAACAAAAGTGCTGCCCTGAGCAACACGGTTGTGTAAATGTATGTGCCAAAGCTGTGGAGATGCGTGTGCCAGCCCCAGGGCAGAACCTTCCCTAGGATTAAGAGTTTTTATTTTTATAAAAGAGAACAATATTTTACCCTCTCCCAGGGCATTCCAACCTTGCTTCTCTTCTTCTCTGGTCCCTGCAGAGTGCGGAGAATGAAATGGCTCTGATTATTAATTGTCAGTCCCCCGCTGGCTCTGTGATGGTCAGTGAGCCTACTGAGAAGCTCCTGGGTATTTAAAGAGGCCCCCTGGGAGTCAAAAGGGATTTCATGATCCCTTTTGTGGGATCATGAGAGAGGTACTTGAAGCACGTAGACAGTTATGTGTCAAGAATATAAGCAAAATGCTTTCTGCCCCCAGTGCTCTGTCTGCTGGCTAGGGAGGCAGCTTGTGGAAGCAGCCTGTGGGGCTGATGAGCTCCAAAGCTGTCTCCTGGAGATGCTGCTGCTGGGCTTTGCGGGGATGGGCCAATCTCATGCATGATCTTCTGTGCTTTGTGGTGGTGAGACGCTGCTGTCCCTGCAGTGCATAGGCTGCTGTTTAGGACTGGCTGCATGGGAATGGTGTGTTTCTAAATGTTCATAAAGACAGATGCGTGGTACTTTATACCATGCATCCACTTGCCAGGCCCACACAGCTTGGGTTCACTCCATTGCTTATTTCTCTCTTCACATGCATTGCTTCTGTGGCAGTTTAGTAGCTCTTTCCTAGTGGGTGAAAGGAGAAATAAAAAGTTAGGTTAGATGTAGTTAAGTTAGATGTTACCTTTATTGTAAGGTTCTTAAATGTTTTTCCTCTGTCAATCCTCTTTCTATCTTACAATATGTGTTAGCTAGAAACTGGGAGTTCTGTTCCTAGGAAGAAGTACATGGTGGGGACACCAGAAGTTTCTGCTACAGTCCCAGGTACCATGCACATTTCTTATCCCTGCAGAGAAAAAGCTTACACCCTCGTCAGGGGTCTGGTTATTGTTTTGGAGACTGAACAGTCACAGCACTTAAGAGGCCAGCCTTACGGATTCTGCGGAGATGTCTCTTCCAGAACTTTACTTGGCCTCTAGTAACTTTGCCTGACTGGTTCCATGTGAGTAACAATCAAAGATATTGTACAACAGACTTTAAGCCTCAAATCTCTGGTCTTTATAAGGCCTCAGTACTCTGCTCTCCCTGCATACTTAAGGCTTCCTTGGGCTAAAGGAATCAGTGGGCTTGGGTGGAACCAGGCACTAGACGTCAGGCTGGGTGCATGCTCTAGGCTCTTTCTGGTAAAATATCTTACTGGTGGCACAGCCCTGGTAGTTCCAGCTTAGACTGACAGGTGCAGATAGAGAACTCAAAAGATTTGTCTTCTTTTCTACCTTTTTCAAATGGGATAGCTCTAGTTGGACATTCGTCTCATCCAGTTTTGACAAATGTTGGAGAAGACTGCACACATTGATTTTTTCGGACCTATTTCTTATAGTTATACAGCTTTTAACAGACACCTATTCTACCTCCCACATTATAGCAGTCCTGGGTTCCATTGAATGCTCGTCTGCTGTATGACAGCAGTGGCTGGTGGTCACCTTGTGGGACTCCTGCTCTTCCTGCTTGCTCCCTCCCCAGTTCCTCCCTATCAGTCTGCACTTTCAGGCTTTGTTTCTGGGGGCACACACACGCTCTAAAACTTAGCACACCCCATTTAGGCACCTGTGTCTAGGACTAGGGATCCATCAGGCAGGATTAAGTTCAGCTGTAGGAGATAGAGATCCCTGAATAAAGGTGATTTAAACATGCAGCATATCATCCCCCCGCCCCGTGACTGAGGAAGGCTGAGGTGTGTGTATTGGAGGTTGTTGCTGCCTCATGATGCTAAGGACCCTGTTCAGTCATCCTGCCGTGTTAGGACTTGGTGACCCAGGCACGGATGTTCTCATCATAGCCAGCAAGCAGGCTGTGCTCCATCCCAGAAGGTGCGCTGGACCTCCTTGTTCCTAGCTCTTGACCACAACTTGGCCATCTGATCTGCACACAGAAAAAGGCTAGGAAATCAAAGTGGTCTTTCTATGTGGTGTTCACGAATCCAGCTGAAACCAGGCTTTTGTTACTAAAGTGCAGTGTGGTAGTCACCAGGGGACAGTTTAGTCTGTGTCATGGGCAGGGACTTCTAGTTTTCTCAGACCCCTAAGAAAAACAGCTGGAGACCCACAGAGCAGTGTGTGCACAGTCACAGCCCCACCCCCAGCCCCCCCATTCAGGGTCGGCGTGGAGATGACTTCTTGAGGTGTCCCATTTGTTCTGGTTCACTGCTCGCTTCAGGCCGTCAGAGGCATTTGTCTGACGTTATGGTAAATCTAGGAACATTTGGAAGTTTCTCACCTGACAGATGTTTTGGTGAACACCATATTTTTCCCCTTGGATTTCAAACCTAGTTTAGTTATCAGGGAGCCAGAGTAGCTGTAGAAAGCTTGCGTTCTGACCCCAAGCAGGACCAGCAGGCAGGTGTTGACGCCCTGTACCACCTTCTCCTCCTCCCCCACATCCTTCTGCTCCCATGGCGACTTGGGGGCCACATTGGTGATTCAGAAAGGGGAGCAGCAGAGAAACTGGGGACTTGCTGTCGGTAACTGAGTCAAGGCAATGGAAGGATTTGTGGTTTCCTTCTCCAGAAGTGAAAACCAGGTGCCATTCCCCTGGTGTTCTGCTTGGCTGTACCCCCAGTGCCTTGGGGAAAAGAGGATCTTCTGTCCTTTATCTCACCTTCTCTGGTGTATCTTCATGGCCACAAGATGCCCTGCCACTCCGTCATCAGAGGAACATCTTCTGGATGTGAAGCTCCGTGGTGCTGGCTTGTTTGACTTGAGAGCCCTCTGTTTTTCTTGCTGCACCATTTTCTGGTGGGTTTCCCTTTGTCCAGTAGCTCAGGGGTCAGCAGGCCTCAGGGCTCAGGCTTGGGGCTGTATCTGGGCCAGTGAAGGCGCCTGCATTCAGTGTTCATGTTCTGCAGCTGTAGCCATTGGCAACTGTGAGCTTTTGGCAGTGGTGAGGTCGAGGCAGGGTGGGGGTGGGGGTTGTTGGAGGTGCCTGCAGAGCCCTTGTCCTGTCCTGCTGGCAAAACCCCCGTCAAGCCCCCCTCTGCCCGGGGGTGTGGGAGGAGCCTGGTGCTTCCCACATGATGGAGAGACAGCGGTGATAGAGACCCGCGTGGGGACAGCTCAGGGCCAGACGGGGTGCATGGACGTGGGGAACTGAGTGATTGTTATTTAGGGAATGATCTTTACTTTGAGTTGTAATCTCTGTTTTGATTGACTGATGCCAAGTCTCTGTCACCTGTTGAAATGACTTGCATGTGAAGCCAGAGTGTGTACTGATTTTCTTTGTGCATGTGTCCAGGGGCCAAGGCTTAGCTGTTTTTTTGTTTGCAAAGAATAATTTAGGTTTCCTCGCTAAATAAGGTTATTTCTTCAGCACTGTTTAAGTCCCATGATTTTTCAGGCCCAAGTTTGCCCTCAGCACTCCTTGGCATAAGCCAGGCCTGTGATATGGCCTGGAGAGGAGATGATGGGAAGGTCCAGTTCTTGCCTTGCGTTACATCTGCAGAAGCGCATCCTGGTGCGTCGGGTGGTTTGGAGCGTTGTACATCCTGTGCTTGGGCTCGAAGTGGGCAGAGCAGAAGACGTGACACGGAGAGAGGCAGGCGGGTGCTGATTCTGGAGGCTGCCGCCACTGTATGCTAGGCGCGGTTGCCGGTGCTGTGAGTTCACAGTCTAGGGGGAGATGCTGGAACCAAGGCTTTGTCTCCAACCAGCTCTGTGGCCTCCAACCAGCTCTGTGTCTCCTCTCTCTGGGCCTTGCTGCCCCCAGCTATGAGGTCAGGGGCACTGGCAGCTCCCCTGCTCTGCCCCTACCTCCCCACATCAAGCTGCCCCCAGCCAGCCTCACTGTCTCACTTGGGCCCAGCTTCTTGCGATTTGAGGAGACATTGTGTGGGACACCGTTGACTTTTCCTAAGCAGAGGAAAAGAAAACCCGGTCCCATGAGACAGGCTTCAACATTCGTTCTTTGGAGGAACAGAGGCGGGAGAGTGGCTGCCACCCTCTGGGAAGAGTACTTGCGTTTCAGATTTCGGGGCCAGCCCCAGCCCCTCCGCCCTGTGCCCACATCCCACGTCCCTCCCATCTGCTCCCCTGTCTCCCCTTTGGGTTCTGCTGGGTGAGCTCCTCCACTCAGCACCCCTCCCCTGGAGTCCGGCTTGAGAGGACAGAAATTGGGCTGGAACTAATTTAATGGCTGAGTGACCTCACAGTAGAGAAACAGCCGGATCCTAATAGGGGTCTTTGTCTACATTTCCACCCTGGCTGGTAGCATGCCAGTCGAGAGTCAGGCCCGAGACACAGGTGGAAACGATTAGCGCTGTCATAAAGTTTGAAAAATTGATTCTGGAGGCGAAGTGAATAGATTGGACTTGACAGTGTTGTCCTAAAGATTCTAAGGGAAAATTCTGTAGTTTAATTTGAAATCCCTTGATTATTCATTAGCTTTCCAGATGGCTTTTGTTGATGTTTTACATATTAATGCCAGCATTGTGTTATTGGTGCACTATTAGTGTGCACACAGGTAATGAGCAACGAATAAATATGTTGGTAAGTGTCCCAAATTAATGGGATATTAGTGCAATTGTGAAATAAAGGGTTTTTAAGAAGTTGATTGCTTTGGAGTAATTAGCATGGGTTTTTTTTTATGGGCCAATTTTGTACTTTAAGAGTGAAAATGATTGCAGAGTTTTTCGCTTGTTTTAATGTTTACTTCTAAGTTAAAGGTTAGAATATACCCCCAGCCTTCGACTTTGGCAGCAGCCATGACTGAAGAGAGCGTCTCACCAGCACTCTGTCAGGTTTACTTTCTTGTTCCAATTCAACACCTGACGGAGTTAACCTTTCGCAGGCCAAGCTCCTGAAGATGGATTGTTTTGTTGCCTCCCCTTTAAATTTTAGCGTTCTGGCTTTTTAGGTTTGTAACTGATTTTTTAAAGTAGTAAACTTATCGTGATGTTTACCATTTTACAGTGGGTACAGTGTATTCTGCCCACATGACATTTCCCTGAGAGCAGAATGATCCGCTTCTTTCACAGTGTTGGTCTTGCAGTTGGCACTACTGTGACAGAGTGGTGTCCACAGGCTGGCTGGTAGCGATGGGAATCCACACTGACCTTGAGAGAAGGTGGGTGTTACGGCTTGGAGGATATTTTTGCAAGGGGAACACAGTACAGGACACATATTTTATATGATTATTTATAATAATCACCCAGAGAACGATATACAAAAGAGTGCAGGAAATCTGTCCACACACCAAGACCAAGGAATCCAGCCAAGGGCCTGGATTCCACAGAAATAAGTCCAGCTGAAGACCTAGAGCTCATAACAGTGCCTCCCACGAATCCAACTGGAGGCCCAGAGCCCACAACAATGTCCCATGTGGCCTGATTCATGGGTCTACGCTGCACAGACCCAAAGGTCAGTGGTGGAATCTAGAAAGTCTGTGCCAGCAGGATAAAGGATCTATGCTAGCAGGCTGAGGGAATCTGCACTGGAGCCAGGAAGTGATGCTGAGAAGAACCAGAGCTCACCTGAAAGGTATCACAGCCATCCTTAGCCACAGTGAGGTCCGGAGCTCCTCTGATGATCAAGATGGTCAAGTTCCCATGAGGGAAGCCAACACAGCAAGCTTCTCAGGAGACCAGCAGCGCACCATCTTCCCCTCCAGAGCCAGGAAGCGATGCTCCACGTGAGGACCAGAGCTCCCCCAAAGTGAACCAAAGCCATTCTCAGTGCCAACAAGGTCCCGAGCTCCTCAGAGGATGAAAACAGCCAAGTTCATCAGAAAAGCCAGCATGAGGAGCTCCTCCCAAACAACCAACAGCTCCTTACAGCTTCCACCAGCTCCCAACAGCCTTCTCTCAGCTCCCAATAATTGCCTAACTTCTCCTTCTCCAGTTTTGCCTCTTATGCTGCTGGCAACAATCCCCAGGTGCACCTCCCATACCCAGCCATGCTTACTCAGTTCAGCTGGGGGTTATAAATTGACCACCAGTTATAAATCCACTGTGGTGGGCATTCGAGGTCAGGGTGCCTACATGGCTGGGTTCTGGTGAGGCTTCCTCTGGGTTATAGACTGCGGACTCCGTGCATTCTGCTCAAGTGCTGAAAGAGGGTGAGCCCCCTGAGAGTCCCTTCAGTAGGGACACTAATCCCTTCACAAAGGCCACGCCCTCCTGACCGATCACCTCCTGAGTCCCTCACCTGGTGGGTGAGGGTTTCACATATGGATGGGAGGGGGGCTCAGTGTGTCTATTGCAGTTAGGCACTGTTTACAGGCCAGCTGGAGACACTGATCGCCGGCCTCACAGTCCAGAAGAGTGCGGGAGAACATAGCTGATGGTGCAGGGATGTGGTCTCCTTCAGGGGGAAGCGAGCTGCCAGCCATGCAGGGCTTTGGCCTGCTCAGCACAGTGCAGCTCTCCCTGACCTGCAGCGCGATCTTGGGATGTCCTTAATGGTGGCCACCTTAATCTTTGCAGGGAATATGGGGCTTGCAGGGTCAGAAGCAGACAGTGTGGGATGCACTGGGGATGCTGCCCGTAGCTCACCCATTTGCAGCCCTCAGGGTGGCTTGCCTTGCCTTGCCTTGCCTTGTGCCCAGGGCTTAGATGGTAGGATGAGGTCCTGCTGCCCTGGATGGAATCCTGTTTTAGCCATGTACTAGGTCAGTAGCCTGGGCAGGCTGGCGACCTTTCACACCTCTGTTTCCTTACCTGTGTATCATACGTGGTGGTCATCTGCTTATTTTTAAAAGTTCAGTCACCCAATCGCATAGTTGCTCATGAGTACCCTCCATGTGCAGGACCCTACGCCACGCTCTGGAAGCCAGCGGGGAACACGGGAGAAGTGGTCCTGCTCAAGGACCTCACAGGGTAGGGTGGGAATACACTGAAATACGTCTGCAAAGCTCTCACTATGTGTAACTAATCTTTTTAAAATTTCATTATCATTTAAACTTTGTGTGTGCCATTCTGTTTTTCTGTGCATGCATGCAGGCATGTGTGTGGGGATTGCACATAGGGCTTTCCCACTGAGCTATATCCCCAGCCATCTTTAATTTACTTTTTTGAGACAGGGTCTTGCTAAGTTGCTAAATTGTCCAGATAGGGTTCTAACTTGTGATCCTTCTGCCTCAGCCTCCCAGAGTGCTAGGATTACAGGTGTGCCCCATTATGCCCAGGTCTTTTTCCTTTTTGACCTTCAAGTGTGATACTGTGAATGTCCATGAAACAAATTGGCATGGTGTGCAGTTGGGGTTGTGGCAGGCATTTTCTCAGGGTGGAGTTTCTGTTGAGGATTCTGACAGTTTTTCCTCATCATACTGGAGACATGACAGTTCATCGCTAGTTACTGTTTCGCCAGGAATGTGTTCTTTTAGTTTAGCGTTCCTTGCAAGATAAGAAGACAGTTGTTTTATTCTTGTGTTTCCCTTAAAATGTGTGGGTGGGGTTACTTGTAAACCCTGTCTTTGCTTAAGTCATAGCACTTTATTGTTATCACACGTAATTCACCCTCAGCTGCAAAAGTGCAAACGTTTAGCCATTGGGAAGTCTCCAAAGTCCTGAGGGCTTGCTCTGACCCTGCGCACATCTGCCTGGGACCCCGAAGCTGAGGCACTCACAACTGCACGTGCTCAGCATGGCCTGCTTCTCTTAGAGCTCTGTAAACATCTCTGTAGAATCACTTGCTTTTGTACTGTATTTGCTACTCATCTTGTCAAATGCTCCTATTACATTTAGACAAGCAATAAAAGAACATGAAAGTTACTCGAGTGAGATTTGGCTTAGAAAAGGCAGTCGCCCAACACAACAATGGGACTTCCTTTCCTACAGTTCAGGTTTATCTTAGAGTAGAGCAAGAGTGTTGGAGGGCTTTGGAAGGGAGGCTGGGGAGGCGCTCACTGTGTTTACATGTCATGGCTGCACAGTGGCAGGGGCTGGACACAGCCTTGGCTTGGCACACCGAGTGGCCTTGCTGGTATTCCTTCCCTGGGCAAGCAGCTGGGATGCCAGAGCAACAGGGGCCTGGAAGCTTCATCGGCTGCTAGCCTAGGGTGAAAGCCACACCTTCTTTTCTTAGCAGGTAAACCCAGCAATACCCACTCCTCCTGGGCAGGTGCAGGGCACAGCAGTAAGGCCCTGTGCATGGCCCTGAGTGGAGCAAGCTTTGGGTTCAGCTCCTCTTTGCCTCCAGCCCTGTACCCAGATGGTGCAGACAATCAGGAATGGGAGGCTATGCCAAGGGTTGGGTGCAGTAAGAAATGTGTGAGAAGCGAATAGCGTCTTCAAAAGTTGGCATGTTGGTTGATGTTAGCTGCTCACCCGAGACTCTTTGACAGCCGTGGAAGTTAGTGCTCTGGTGGGTCCCACATCCACCCGTCTGCACATGTGTGGTGTGGAGATGAGGCCAGGCCACGGGTTAAGCAGGGTGTGCAGAACTCTCAAACGTATGAAAAATACCTGCAAGAAATGTATCAAGTAATCAAGCAGACACTTTCTCCTTACCAAGCCTCCCACCTCTCCCCGACTTTGTGATTTATGTAGAACTTTTCTTTTTCTTTCGAATCCAGCCCTTGTCTGCTTTGCAGGTGCGAGGCGATTTGTTCCCACCTGCCCCTGTGCAGTGTGTTACATGCTGGCCCCTTGGCCAGGCACGCCTGGGCTCTGCAGTCCCTTTGTGTTTGCCTGTGTTCTGGAGAGAAGAGGTCGGGTTTCCGCACCAAGGGCATTCCGTCACTTGGAGATCCCACATGCCGCATTTTTTCTGCATTGCGCAAGGAGTCATTCATCATTTTCCTTTTTTGCTTGGCGCTCCCACAGGAGTATTCAAATTAGTGGGAAGGGGAACGATGAGGTCACTGCCTGGCAGAGAGGGATTTTCTCAGGACGTGGGGAGCGGAAGGGGCGAGAGGAGAGTGAGGGATGGCCATGAGGTCTGTCCCACCTCTCTCCCCGTGCTTCCAGTGGCCACCCCGATGCTAGTGTGGTTGTCATAGCCCATATGTGTGTACAGTGCTTACCCCAACACAAAACTGCATGGTGGGGGGGCGATGACAGCCTGTCACTTACCTCGTGTCATTTGCATGGCTGTGTGACGTAGGGTGGGTCCTCCGACCTCTCTGAGTCTCTGCTCCTCTGTAGGATGGATGCCAGAGCTATATGAGGTCTGTGGCTTACGTTTTTTCTTGAAATAATGAAACTCCTTAGCAATGACGTAGTGTATAGGGACCACGCACAGGGGCCCAGGCACTTCCTCGGAGCCCGTGCCTTAGCGCTTGGGTGTCCCTGTCCCTTGGTGGGTGCCGACACCCCCTGCATCTGGGACACCCAGGCCCTGTTGCCTCCAGGTGGTTCTTTTATTTTAATGATTGGCTGGATGCCCTCTTTTTGTGCCTTGTCCTGGTCCAGAAGGACTTAGGTGGCGAGGATTTAATTGTATCTCAGCTCTTTCTGTCTCCTGCGGGGGCTTCCGTCTTTCGATCTGTGCGGCAAGGGCTGTGCTTCTCACCGGTCGTCCTCACTGTGCCATCATTTGAGACACTCAGCACCCTCCCGAGTTGCCCCCAGTGGCGGTGGATGAGTGACTGCCCTTCCTTCCAGAGCCCAGGGAGGGCGCACTGGGTTCCATGTCCTACTGGGCTATGTGGCTGCTCTCGTGGGTGGGTGGTGCTGGGGGTGTTCATCCGGGCAGGCGTGCGGCTCTGTGGGCGAAGACTGCAGCTATGGCGATGCTCTCCCGGGGATGCTCGGTGGGGCACTGGGGTGTAGAAGTGGTTTGGGCAGGGACAGAGGAGCCTCAGATGAAGTCTGGGCTCGCTTCTCAGATGACATTTCAGGAGTGCTGGCGTGATTCATCGGCTGAGTGCGTACAGAACTCACCAGAGCTGGTGTGGGGTCACACGCACTTGGCACAGTGGTGAGGAGTTTGTACTGAAAATGTGGATGAGCTGTGCTTTCTCCCTGCTTTCCTTTTTCTTAATCCTAGGATTGCAACTTGCAGTCCTCCTGCCTCAGCCTCCCAAGTAGCTGGGATTAAAGGCATGAAGCACCATGACCAGCTTCCTGTTGTTTTTAATCTTTTTCATTTATTTTCAATGTTCTTTCTACCTTTTGAAAGTAACCCAGAGCATCTTCTCTAAACTTAAACAAAATGAAATATAATTTGATTATTTTTACATTCCATGGTATCTGCGGCAAGCAGAAACACTGAAACACCCAGAATTTGGAAGCAGATTTATTTTATGTAAAGGATGGACACTGATCGGGATCATCCCAGAATATCAGGCCCTGATCTCCGGTGGTCTAGGGTGTATATGAGATAAATGAGCAAGAAGTGGAGAGGCAGCATGGTTGTACTTTGGGATTGGTGTATACAGTGTGCATCACAGTGACCAGCTGTTTCTAAATGACAGAAACAACTGGAATGGCGACTGGAACTGTTACCTGGGCAACTAAGAAACTTGAGTGTACTGGCTGGGCTGGAGGGCATTTTCTGTTACAATATAAGAAACTCATGTTGCAAACCAAGGTTCTGAATCTCTGAGGTCAAGTGTCTCTTAGAATCTGTCATTGCTGTTTAGAAGCTCTGTTAAGACATCCTGTGCCTCTTGTCTTAGGTTTTTATCCCCTTGCTTTCTCATCCCCTCTCTTTGATGCAAAGTTGCAGTGACCTTTTGGAGCTTTTCCTTCTGGTAAGTGGAGATTGCAGCAGTTTTTAATCTGCACTGCCGATACTTGGAAAGCTGTCATGAAACGGAGCCGAGTGTTCCAGTACAGCATCATCATAATTAGAAATGAATGGGGGGCTGACAGCTGCTAGCCCTGAATCAGCTGTCATCCTGAGTGACGTCGGACAGGCCAGGTACCCCTGCTGCCAGGATTTGGGTGGATCTGAGCATCCCCATCCCAAGCCTCTTCCTGCATTCACTCAGCCAACAAATATTTATTGAACTTGTGTATCCCATGAGGCAGCCCCGGCCAGCCACCTTACAGGAACTCTGTCTCCCAGAATAGATGGACACTGGCCATGAATCCAAGTAGAAAAAAACGAAGATTAGTCTGTCCACGAGCCTTCAGGCTTAGTCCCCTAGCAGAGGCTTTGCTGGCTTTCTAAGGTGCAGTATCCTCATGCCTGTATAAGATGACCCCCAACTTAAGGTGGTTCAGCTTAGAGGTTTTACATGTTTGAGTGGGTTTTTTAGGATTGCACCCTGCTAAAGTGGAGGAGCATCTGTGACTTCATTACAAAAGAAACTGGGGTGAATGACATGTCTTGTGCTTGGCAATGCTCTTATATATATATTTTTACATTTAATTTAATGAGATGTGGAAGAGGGAGAGCTATGATGGGAGTCCTCAGCTGGAGTCCCAGCTCTTGGGCTTCCTGGTGGGACACTGTGCCATTGTCCCTAAATGTGACCAATAATACCTATGTGAATGGGCTGCAGTCTGCAGTAAATGCAGTGGTAGGCATGAAAGTGCCACATAGACTGTACCTGTAATAGGTGCTTGTTAATTGTAATCTTCTAGAAAGTGCTAGAAAACCCATATTCTGGGAGACTGAGGCAGGAAAATCTTAAGTTTGAGGCCAGCCTATGCAATTTAGCAACATAGCAAGACTCTGTCTTGAAATTTAAGAAGGTCTAAAAAGGTCTGGGGGGCTGGGGATATAACTCAGTGGCACCGTGCATTCCTGGCAAGCGCAAGGTCCTAAGTTAGATTCTTGGTACAAAAAAAAAAAGTCTGGGGATGCAGCTCAGTGTGAAGGCCCTGGGTGCAATACCTTGCACTTAAAAAAAAAAGTTTCTTTCTTTGCTGAGGTGTTGACTGGCTAGAACCTCTCTAATAGTACAGTTTCTTCTGGAAGCTGGAATTGCGTGTTTCTTTTAATTTCTGTGTAGTTCACAGTAACTAACCTTTCAAAGATCAGTGATAGCGAATAATTATATCTTTCTTGTACGCTCAGGTTCTGTGAACTTTAAAATAGATCAGTAACAATTTTCTAACCTGAAAAAGAGAAATATTTAAAAGATAAACAGAGCCCCAGGGGCCTGTGGGATGTTATCAAAACCTCTCATGTGTGTGCGATTGGAGTTCCAGAAGGAGAAGAGAGATGCAATAATATTTGAAGAAATAGTGGCCAGATGTTCCCCAGTTTGGCAAAAGACATAAATTTACAGGTTCCAAAATATCAGCAAAGTGAAGCAGGATAAACATGATAGAAATACACCTGGACACATTGTATTTAAGCTGCTAAAGATTCAAGATAAAAGCAAACCATCGAAAGCTATCTAAGGAAAACAATATTTCATATCCAGAGGAATAAGGATTTGAATTTCTTACTAGGACTCACAGAGGTTAGAAGGAAAGGGAGCAATATTTTAAAAGGACTCAGAGAAAATATACTTAATCTAGAATTATACAGTGAAACCTAACACTGTGTTGAAGGAAAATTGCATTTTCAGGTAAAAAATACTAATTCCGGTGCCGGTCTGCTAGAGAGAAATGGGTACCAAAGCAAGTTGCAAAGGGTCGGGGTAACACACCAGCGGGGGCAGCACCCTCAAGAGGAAGAATGCTTGAGTGCATTTAAGATACTTCTTCCCTCACCAGATTTCTTTAAATATGCTTATGTGTCTGTGTGAAGCAAAGCTTGTAGCATCGTTCTGCAACACTGTGGATGTGGGTGTGATAGGATGACTTGTGTCATGAATGGTAAGCGGTGCCGAGTGGCCCCTGGGGAGGGCAGCCTTGCTGTGTCCAGCGTGGCACGGAACGTGTGAGTGCTGAAGGGCACATCGCACCATCTGGGGTAACCACTGAGAGTGGGGCAGGAGGTGCAGTTACATCGCCAGCCCAGCTGTGGGCGTGTGCCCCTGTAGTCCCTGCCCTCGGGAGGCTGAGGTGGGAGGGTCGCTCGAGCCTAGGAGCTGGGGACCAGTGCAGGTAAGACAGCAAGACTCCAGGTCAAAAAATGAAATGGAAAGCCAGGGGAGAGGTTAAAGTGCAGTTGTAAGACAATCTGGATCTTCTGCAGGAAGGCTGAGGTGTGACCCCCACGGAGGGGGCGGGGAGGGGGCTGAGAAGAGAATAGAGAAGCAAAAAATAGAAGAAAATCAGAGAAGTCACAGAAGTGTTATACCCAGCTCAGCCATCTCAGTGTGACACCAACCGCAGACGGCCCGGCACCGCTGGCCGCCGGGGGTTGCCGGAGGCTGAAAGGCAAAGGCAGCCTGGGCGTGCGTTCTCCTGAGGACACTTCGCGGTGAGCACGGCGCAGATGGAAAGCGTGGGAAAGCTGCAGGGCAAGCCCGGATGGCTTCAGGAAAGGACCCCGGAGGCAGGGTGGAGCTCACACTGATGGGTGAGAGGTGTAACGTGGACCTTGCAGCAGAGCTCCTGCACCCACGGAGTGGAGGTGTATACACTGAGGGAACAGGTGAGTCCACACGTGGAGCAAGGATCTTTATGTTTCTCTCTCAGCAGAGCAACATTCCTGAGTAACCCTCGCCCCTCTTGGTCTGGGTAGGTACTGCCTGTCGCCCAGCACACATTCTCCTTAGGGCACATGGGGGCTTTACCAGGCGAACTGGTGCTGGCCCATAGAACAAGTTTCAGTAGACAGAATGATTGAAATCACAGAGAATACTCCTGTCCACATTGAAGTTAAGTTAGAAACCAATACCAAATATATCTAGGAGGATAAAAAATACTTAAAAATTAGCACATATCTAAATAATCCACGAGTCAGGAAGAAATTAGACCATATTTTGAAACTAAGGAGGGCCTATCAGTGGTGACGAACCCTTAGAGCCCTCAGTGATAACGGATAGCCTGCTGCGGCATGCTTGCCACAGGTCCGCCACCACTGAGTAAACGACTATAGCTACACCACCACTGCAGCTACTGCATGGCCCAGTGTTGAGAAGAGTTCAGTTTGCTGTAGTTGATCTATGGACTGAGTACAAACTCAACCAAAGTCACAGCAGGAGATTTTATAGAAATGTATAATGCTGATTCTAGCGTGTATGGAAGTCCAAGTATCCTACAATAGAGACAGTAATTTTGAACAAGAACAAAGTTAGAGGAATCATTGCATGACTTTAAGACTTACTGCCAAACTGTG
This sequence comes from Dinomys branickii, assembly GCA_004027595.1. Lineage (NCBI taxonomy): Eukaryota > Metazoa > Chordata > Mammalia > Rodentia > Dinomyidae > Dinomys > Dinomys branickii. The sequence goes on from PVLD010002230.1 coordinate 46,841, forward strand.
ATGATCAAAGCTATGTGGTGTGGGCATTAACACCACAAGTAGATCTGCAATAAAATGCCCGGGGAATGGACTTCTGTTGAGTTGGCCATTTGATCTTTGACACGTGTTGGGTAGAGCCCAGCGGTCCGTGGGGGCAACCCTGAGGACTCGACCGGGCCTCCAGGCACACTGCATCAAGGCAGAGCCTGGCAGTTCATGAGGTAACCCCGCCGACTCAACTGGACTCCTGATGGCCTTGAGGGCTTGTCAATGGGGGCTTGGCCATAGTGAACCTGCTTCCCTGCCTATCTACCTTCTTTGAGGATGGGTGCTTTTCCACCTCCTGATAGCAATTTGTGTGCTCACATGTTTGTTACAGCATAATTTTGAAGCAGCCATGTCTCTTCCCAATGTGAAAGCCCAAGGGAGTAAGTAAACCAGAAAGTACAGTTATTATCAGAGGGAAGACGACTGATTGCGTGGGAGAACAACGGAGATGAGGGTGGAGAAAATTGATTAATGGAAGGAGCCATCATCTGTATAACTGAGTAACAAATAGGAAGACAGCATTATGTAATACAGCACCCAGCGCTAATTCCCTACTATCTTCTCTATGATTTTATATTTCCTTTATTGTGTTTGTGTTAACTAATGGGAAGATAAGATTATATAATACAGAATCCAGTGCTAATTCCATACTGCCTTCTCTATAATTTCGTATGTCCTTTATTGCTTTTGTGTTATTCTGGTTTATATGTCTTCATTCTTTTGTCCTTAAAATAAAAAAGATTTTTGACACATGTCAAAGCAATCCAGCGGAGAAAGGAATTTTTTCAAGGCATGAGTGCTGCGCTAACCAGACTCAGGCTCCATATGGGAAAAGAGCTGCATCTTGGGCCCGTCCTTACTTCATACACTACAGTTGATTTGAGATAGGACACAGACCTTCACATAGAAGCTAAAACCTTAAAGCTTTTCAAGGTAAATCGAATGTCTTAGAACTGAGGAAAGAGTCCTTAAGTTGGCTACAGAAAATATCCCTAAAAAAAAATTCCCTAAAATGGTTACAGAAAATATCCCTAAATAATACTAAACTAGTTTTCATAAAAACTTTAAAATTGTGATCCTCATAAGAGAGTGAATAGGCAGGTTATGTGCTGGGAGATAACATTTGCAAAACATATTTGACAAAGGACTGGTACCCAGGATGTGTAAATACCTTTACAACCCAGTAATGAAACGACAACCCAATTTAAACATGGGTCCACTGTCTGAACGCTGCCTCACAGCCTAAGAAAGGCAGCAGCAGATGAGCAAGCCCCAAGAAGGACCCTGAATCCATTGTCCTGTAGGAATCACAAATCAAAAGCACCTGAGATACCACTCCACATCCAGCAGAGTAGCCGGGGCCAGACTGGGCACCCCAAGTAGTGGTGCAGATGTGGGGCAGCTGCAGCTCCCAGACACCATGGTGGGTACATAAAGTGGCCCAACCGTTTTGGAAAAAGGAGGGAGCAGCTTTTTGATGAAAGTGCACACACACTTTTCCCTATGACTCAGTGACCCTACTCTTAGGTTTTTTACTTAGGATAGAAGAAAATATGTGTCTGTGCAGAGCTGTGTACACCACGGCTTATAGCAGTTTCATCTGTAGTAACCAAAGCTGGAAACAATCTGAGGGTCCATCAGCACATGTGTGGCTACAGTGCGGCGTGTTTGTGCAGCAGCAACGCTGGTCAGCAGTGCCAAGGCCGGGACACACAGCAGCGTGCACAAACCCACAGGCCTTACTGGAGCGGCTGTGCGGTTCCATCGTGGGAAGCTTGAGAACAGGCACATCTAGCTGCGGTGGTTGGAAATCAGAATAGGTGTCTCATTATGGGAGAAGTGGCCAACTGGGACGAGGCATGAGCAATGTTCTGAACAATAGTAATATCCTCTATTTTGATAGAGTTTTGAATACACGGGTGTATACATTTGTCCAAGTCCAGTAAATATTAGGGTATCATTGCAGGTCAATCTGCAATTTGTGTCAGAATGCAAGACGCAGTCAGATGAATTGTGGGGGGGGGGTAGCCAGGTTGGTGCACTAAGGGTAGAAAATGATGGGTAGAAAAAGAAATCTAGGTGGTGGGTGAGGGATGCTCATGCCCTCATCCGCCTTTACGTAATAAATGTGTCAGTGTTTGCATGATGAGAAGTCACCACAGGAGATTTTAGAAAACAGCCAGCCAGTATATTTTAAGTAAGTTCAGTGTGACAGCAGTAGGATTTATGCAGACCCTATTTTGGATGCCCTCCTAGTGCTTGTGTGCAGAGAGCCTCGTGAAGAGAGGTCTGTGTCTCCTGTGCTTGCAGTTTTCCTCCCCTGGTCTTTCTTTCTAAATGAGTAGAACTTTCTCTCCTTTCTTGGGCAGGGTAGCTTAACTTGTATGAAGAGGATAAAATCAGAACTGAATGTTGCTTTTGGTGCCTCACCGGATTATTCACTCCTGGGGTACCGGGTATCCCAAGTACTAAAATTTAAAACAAAAATCACAGTCTGTATTCTCATTCTCTGAGGTCCCCTGGGTCTAATTTCTCTTTATTTATGCCCCTAGCGAAAATATTTTAAAAATCTAAATTTGTATGCACATAAAGTTTTCATTTCTCACACCTCATATCACGCAGCCCCCGTCACGGCCTTTACAAGGGTGTGCAGAATACGAGGTTCCCTGCCGGGCACACGGCTGGTCTCCGGGCGCCATAAAACATTCCACCCCGTGTTAAAAAGAGAAGATATAATTAGCAATGCTCTCATTCTTGAAAATATTCTCATTAATGCGTATTCTGATGGGGTTTCACTCCATAATTACCCCAAAGGCACTCTCCAAGGCCCTGGTAGGTGGCAAGGTGGGGGCACAGGTGGGAGTAGATGCCACATTCTCCTCTATGCCAGTTTCTGTACCCTCTGCCCACACCCTTTGGCCCTGGTACTAGGCCTGTGCAGCGTGAGGAGCCCTTTCTCCTTTTCCCGGTCTTGGTGTATAGCTGATTCGTCATTTGATTGAAGCTTTCTCCCTGTGAACTGGGGAGATTAAAAACTGATGTTTTTATCTTGATCTCCTCCTCTCCCCTTTTTTTTCTTTTTGATACAGGGTCTCACTATGCAGTTCAGGCTGGCCTCAAATTTACAGCGATCCTCCTGCCTCAGCCTCCTGAGTACTGGGATTATAGGCCTTTGACACCATGTCTGGCATTGGATAACTCCCTTAATCAGACTTCCCACTTCCTTGTGGGGAAAATCTTGTATTTTATTATTATTATTTATTATTATGATTATTATTGGTACCAGGAATTGAACTCAGGATCTTGTGCTTGCCAGGCAGGTGCTGTGCTGCTGAGCTGTATCACTGGATTTGTTAAAATTGTATTTTGTATTTTTTTTGCTTGTAGGGAAATCCGTAACTATGATTCCTCAACAGTGTGATTGCTGTGGTGGAGGGCTAAGCTGAAAGTCCTCCTGTCTGCAAATGTACCAAATTCACCGGTAACTGATGTGAAGGAGGGTTTAAGGAGAATGCCTCTTTTAATTTATCTGTTATGTAGCTTTTAAATTAATGATTAACTATGATATGAACTGGGTGTGGTGGCCCATGACTATAATCCCAGCTACTTGGGAGGCTGAGGCAGGATTAAAAGTTGGTCAGCTTGGGCAACTTCATGAGACCCTGTCATAGTAAAGGGGGAGGGGCTGGGGCTGTTGCTCAGCGATAGAGTGCTTGCCTGTCATCAAGGCCCTAATTCTCTAGTACTGCAAAGGAAAAAAAAGTGTTAGATGGGAAGGTGTTTTCGAGAAGTGGGAAGAAAAATGTGCTCATCTGTAGTGAAAGTCACATGGGTAATAACTAAGAGAAGAGGGAGGTAAAGTGCCCAGCCAGCGGTGACTGCAGACTGTGTCCAGGCCTGCTGCTTGGTCCCGGTGTGTGGCAGCAAGGTCTAGCCCCCTATGCTAGTGGAAGCATGAGACTTTGTGCCTGGGGAGGGGTGGTGAGTCCCCACTGGGCCCCTGGCAGGCTTGCAGCAGGTTCAAAGCAGTCCGGTTACCCCTGCGTGGCTGCCCCTCCCCTCATGCAGCAATTCTAAAGTCTTTTAAATGAAAACACGTGCCTTGGTGTGGGATTCATTTGAAAGTCATGGCAAACAGCTTTTCAGATTCTCTGCAGTGGGAGATTGTGGAACTGGAGTTCCGGGGTTTTACTTTAAAGGTGGTTTTCTCCAGTTCCTATTCCTGTTCCCATTCCCAAAAGATTCCGAAGCAGCATTCTAGGGTTTCTCAGAAGTGAACGTTCCCCACTGTTTAAAAAGAAATCTAGGCGGGGAGAACTCTGTTCCTGTGTTTTCAATAAGGGGTTTGGATTAGATCCCTCAGGTTGGGCTGATGTTCTGTGGAGTTTTCACCCTGCTGTTATAAACACAAGATTGAGGACATTAACACATTTAGAATGAAGGATTAAATGAAATAAGGATCTGGAACCTAAAAGAAAATTTCTTACAAAATAGATAAGCTAGTAGGACCAAAGGAATAGAACTTAAAAAAAAAAAAAATTCTGAACAGCATGAAACCTTTTAAACATGTCTTCTCAGTGCTTTTTAAAATTCAGGCATTTTGGGGCCAGGGATGTAGCTCAGCGCACTTGCCTGGCAAACCTGAGTTTGATTCCCGGTACCAAAAAAAAAAAAAAATTCAGACATTTTGAAAGCATAAAAAATAGTGTGCAGTAGGTCATCTTTGGGAAAGAATGCGATCAGGGGGCTGGGGATATAGCTCAGTGGAATAAGCGTCTGCCTAGCAAGTGCAGGGTCCTGCGATCGATCCCCAGTACTGCCAAAAAAAAAAAAAAAAAAGGGAAAGAATGCGATTGGAAAATCAAAGTCTCTTTTCTGGCAGATCATGAATGAGGTGACTGCTGTCCGCTGCGGGGCTGGGCCACGGCCAGAGCCGTCAGTACCCGTGGCAGCTGGAGGGCCCTCTTTCCTTTCTGCATAGGGACTAGGGGTCAAGTCCTGTAGTTTGTCCTCCCAGATGGGTTCCTGGGTCAGGTATATCATGGGTCCCAAAACTGTTGCCAGTTTGGCCGCCAGTGGGCTGGGTGAGAAAAAGGCTGCTGTAGGAGGCACGTCCCCCAGTGTGTGAGAGTGGGGGCGTGTGCCACTCCACTGCTGGGACAGGATGACCGCTTCTGCACCCAGCCCCCTAGCAGGCGTTTGTCTGCATTTCTACTGTCTGTAGTCCTGTGATGCTTTCACAGGGACGCAGAGCAGCACACACAGCTGCCAGCTGTTTCCCAGTCAGGTAGTGCCGGCTCTCGGCTCCCTTCCACAACTGTGACCAAAACCCAACGGGGAGCCTCCGCTTCCCGTTTTTGCCACAGGCCCCAGCAAAACCCATTGTCATCCGCACTGACAGGATAAATGGCAGGGTTGGGTCAACGACTCATAGGGCTTGTACATGTGCAGCAGCCCTCTCTGAGTCCTGGAAAGCAGCTTCCGCTGCATCTGTCCAGTCCCATCCATGTAGCCCCCTTCTGGATCATCCTCTATAAAGGGTACAGCAGTGTAGCTGGGTGCTGCATGAACGGTCGCCAGAACCATGGCAAGCCCAGGTACACCTCTAACCGGCATACTGTCATGGGTGTGGGGTACACTTGGGTCTTATCAATAACAGCATTGGGAATTACTTTCATCTTACCTGACCAGATGGCACCCAAGAATTTGACAGACAAGCCAGGCCCCTGGACTTTGTCTTCATTCATGGCCTGCCCCCATACCAGCAAAGCTTCCTTCAGACTGTGTGGGTCTGTGTCCAAATCTGCAAGGTAGTCAGAGGTTAACATAATATCGTCAATATGATGAAACAATGATACAGAGTTTGGCATGGTCTGGGTGGCCAAGTCCTGGGCCATTAGGCCCTGACACAAAGTTGAGCTATGCACATAGCTTGTGGCAACACCTGGCAGGTCCATTGTCTCCTAAGTGAAGAGAAATTGACCCTGACTGTCAGGTGCAGTTGCAGGGGAGAGTCATAGTATTGACCCAGCATCAGGACGAGACGATCCATCAAGCCTGCAGTGTTAGGCCTGCTGCGTGCCGTGGAAGAGTCACTTTACTCAGTGCCGGTAACCACAGGTATTCTGCACAGCCCACCTGGGTTCCGCATGCTCCATGCCCCAGAGCTGAGAGGGCTCTGAGCATCCGCATGCTCCATGCCACAGAGCTGAGAGGGCTCTGAGCAGGGCGTGCCATCCCTCTTCCAATTCCCGGACAGCCTGCCCTGTTTCCTCAGGGCCTCCAGGCAGCCAGTACTGCTTCATGCACACAACCTGCATGGCCTGTGGGACAGTCCGAGGTGTGTGGTGTGGATGCCCTTGGGCTGCAGCTTTCACCATTCCAGTTTGTACCTGGAATTCTTCCTGCACGGTGCCTACCCAAGGATGAGTCAGTATGTCCACCCCTAGGACATATCAGCACCCGGGGAAACGTAAACCGCATGTGGGCATGGGGGCAAGCTCCTGATACCCAGAGTCACCTGGGCCTTCGGGAGCGGGATGTGGGGACCTCCTTCCCCTCCGTGCGTGTGGCAGGCCCTGTGAATGACCTGGGGTTGCCATATATTAGCGCTGATACGGGACTCACGAATGCTGGTGCACATTGCATAGTTTGAGGGGAAACAATAAATGCCACTTTCCATGTGGCCTCTCATCTCCCAGGACCCAAGACCCAGCTACCTTGGGCTGCCTCCTACTTGGGGTAAAAGGAGGACATTGTCACTTCTTCCTGCTTCACCGAGGCTTCTTTGGCCTTTGGGCCCTGGCTCATGGCCTGGCTTTGCTGCTTAGGGCATAATTGCCTCCACAGAGTCGGCAGCACATCCAAAGGCTGCCCGTCTAACTTAGCTGCGGCTAGGCTGGCAGCCAGCAGGTCTGTCCAGATCTGGCACCGACCAACCTTCAGTGGCTCCGCAGCCTGTCCCTGGAGGACGGCTGTACTCACCCAGGCCCTCCTTTTTCTCCTTAGCTGGTACAGTTTTACAGATCTCGCCTTAGATCTGTAAAATTCCACGTGCCCCAGCTTGGCCCAGCATCACAGCATCATGGATCCGGCGGTCTGAAAGGGAGCTAGAAGGGCTGCCGCTGACCTGCACGTGCCACAGTCTGCTCGCCAGGATCACGTCCTTCATGCGAGCCATCAGTAGTTCCTCATCTGGGCTATAGTACTGGATTGCTAACCTCATTTGCTGCATGCCCAGTCCACATAGAACAGTTACCAGGTCGAGAGAGGCTGTCCACTTACTGACGTGCTCCGGCAGGACGTTCCCAGACCACGAGAGCCGTTGCCATCAATCGGTTTATCCCAGTCTGATTACCTGCTTCTGGGGCTGAGCACTGAACATCCTGCAGACCCTGGCTCTTAGAGGAGATGCTGGCTGTGCTGGCTATTTGGGACATCTCCTGTAGGCTTAACTGTGTGTTGTCAGCCCCAAAGCGCCACAGCTGTAGCAGCCACGCAGGCACTGTTTCATCCACCTGCTTTAATTGTTTTGCCAGCTCCTACAGCTCCATGGCTATATAGGTGTGGTGTATTAACTAATGGTGAACTTGTAACTCCCAGCTGAACCGAGTCAGCGTGGTGCTGGGTGTGGGAGCCCCACCTGAGGATTGTTGCCAACAGCATAAAAGGAGACCTGGAGGGCACTGTTGACCCCCCCCCCCCCTGGAGGCTGTTGCGCTGGTCTTCCTGCTGCGAACTCAGCTGTTATCGTCAGAGGAGCTTGGGTCCTTGCTCTTGTGAGGATGGCTGTGGTTCTCTTCAGGGGATGTTGTGGTTCTCTTTGGGGGATGCTGGGGCTTTTACCTTGAGCATTGCTTCCTGGCTCTAGTGCAGAGCCCTCAGCCTGCTGGCAGAGACTTTCTAGCTTCCACCACTGACTTTTGGGCTTTCCCAGTGCAGGCCCCTGATACAGACTTACATGAGACATTGTCGTGGGTCACGTACCTTGTGTGCCAGTAGAGATAGGTGGCCCTCCTGATCTACTTCCCTGGGATAGGGGTTCCTCTACCTCTACCTTTTGACAAATGGCCAGCCTAGTGTGCAAAACGAGGGGATTTCCTGGGACTTTTCACAGACATGAGGACTGACCCTCTGGAGGAACTTACAGAGGAGGCAGCGCATCCCACGCCTCACAACATGAGCTCCCCAGCAGCCAGCGTTGCTCAAGGCCCTCCTCTGTCCACTGCAACTGGTCCACTTGCAGGACAAGGCCATCCGTCTCTTGACTTACGTGGTGGGAGAGAGTGAAAAACAGCCGAGTACCCACCCAATTGCCTCAGTGAGTGGAAGGAATTTGTCTATCCCTTCCAAGGCTTGCAAAACATCCCTGGACTCCAAATGGACTATTTCCCAGTCTTTCTGGGGCTTCCAAGCTGCCAAGAAATTGGCTACAGGTAGCCATGTAGAGGCGGGGCTTACCAGCCATGCACTGGGCTCTCCTTCGCCTTCAGGTGCTGTTTCCACAGCTACCACAGGACCGCTTACCTCAGTGTCTTATTTGCTATGCCAGTTGTCAGCCCACTGGGGGAGAGGAGGCAGATTTTTCTGGTGAGATCCCCAGGTTAAAGAACTATCATAGGGGCTGGGGATATAGCTCAGTGGAATAAGCGCTTGCCTAGCAAGCGCGGGGTCCTGAGTTCGATCCCCAGTACCGCAAAAAAAAAAAAAAAAAAGAACTATCATGATGTTTACACAAGTGAGTCTGATTTATTTCCCTTACAAGTATGGCCTCAAGTTGCATCCATTTACCTATAAAAGTCTCAGGTTTATCCTTCTTTATGGCTGAGTAGTATTCCATCGTATAAAAATACCACATCATTTTTATCCATTCCTTGGTTGATGGGCATTTGGGTTGTTTCCAAGATTTAGCTATTACAAATTGTGCTGCTATAAACATGGGTGCTAACTGAAAGAGTAAGGTCTAAAATGTACAACAGATACTGTGAAATGGGAAGAAATTATTCAAAAGGAAAAGCTGGGCGTGGTGGTGATGCCTGTAATTCCAGCACTTCAGAGGCTGAGGCAGGAGAATCTTTGTGAGTTCTAGACCAGCCTGAACTGCATAGTGAGACACTGTCTCAAAAAGACCAAAAAAAAAGAGTTAAAGGAGATGAGCGAAAAGGGAAGAACAGTAGGGAGAGGGGCAAGTCAGTTACGTTATTAGTGTCTCCTACTTCATTAAAAAGGTTTGTGCTAATATTGATTGGAGAAATTTTTATGTCCATATCTTATATCCTGAGCAACTACTTTAAAGATAACAACATGTTCTGTATTAACTATTGTTATTCTCCTATTATTGTGTTATGAAATTTTGTTTTACCTTTTCTCCATAAAAGAAAAAGAACCATCACGAGCAAGACATCAGCAGCAATGGCGGGCAGCATGGAGCAGAGCAGAGCCAAGAGCTGCCTGGGCCTTTATTGGTCAACTCTTGTACAGGTTTTTATCACATACTTACCCTCTCGTGTGGTGCCGTAGCCAGCGCATGCGTGTTTACCTGTGCCAGGTCGTGGCTATATAACTCTGTCCCACAGTGTGCCTGTCCTAGACAGTGTGCCATGTCCTGAGAGCTGTTTGGAAGCGTCCTTACACATCCCAAGCTTTGGGAACTTTGGAGCAGTAACCCACATCAAAATGCAATGAGGAATTTAGAGGAAAAATGGAATTGGTTCTCAAAAGTCATAAAATCTACAGGTTGTTATCAGCTTTCACTTTCACATGTGATACATGAATATATTTTCTTCTCATACAGTTAAAAATTACCACAAATTAAGGTTAATTGGTGGTAATGTAATAGGTTGGGGTAACCTTAATAGGCCCCTCTAGTGCCGTTTATCTCCTCTGCTCTACCTTCCCTGCCCTCATTCTCAATACTTTTCCCTCCGGTTTGACATAAAGTCCCCACGTTAGTGTAGGATGAGAGACTCAGCTGCTACATCAGGAGACCCAAGGCTCATTCACAGAAGTCTGGCATTTACTCCTTCCCTGACTGCCCAGGATGAGCAGTCCTGGTCACTGGGCTGCTGGGTCTCGTGCGGCCATCTGGGGCCCCAGGCTGACGGGGCCTGCTGTCTTCGACGTGTGCTTTCTGAGGTCGTTGTGTTCACTGCAGTGCAGCCAGCAGGTAGAAGAAGGTGGGTAGAGCAGCCCACGCACTTTCTTGGACGGGTGGGCTGGGCTGGCAGACTCGGTGAGCACCTCTCTGGTCCCAGCTGGCCCGGCTGGAAGGAGGGAGCGGTCAGGAGGCGCAGGAGGCCCACAGAATCCCGTTTCCTGGAGGCGGGCACAGACCGGAGTGCACTGCTGCCTGTCACGCTGCCGGGTTAGCGTGCGACCCCGCGTTTGTGGAGACTTGGCCGTGTTGGAGTGTGTGGGGCTGGCTCGTCCCTTCTGGCTTTTGCACCACTCTGGTGCTCTGCTATTTCTTTCTTGGTGGCTGATTTCCATCACTTGGCCTCTAGAACCAACAGGCAGTGCCACAGGGGCCCTGCTTCTTGGAACATGTGTGACCTCCCTTCCTGTGGGGACCGGGTCACCAGGGATGTGTCTGTGGTGCAGAGAACTTCTGTTAAATGGCCCGCCTCAACGAGGGGTGGTCCCGTTGCCACTTCCGCTCTTAGCGTTTAAGTCAGGTGACCTCACCCTGCAGTGGGCTGTGGGCTTTTTGCATTTTAGTGATGACAGTAAGGGAAGATAAGCATCCTCTCATCCTCACTCCCTCCAAAAAGAAAAAGTGCACACTGGTAGAAAAGTCCTTTGGAGAGATCTCTGTTATTGAATAGACTTAGAGCAGAACACTTAAAAAAGCTACTTATGTTCTTGGCTTTGTTTTTATAGCCAGCGTCTACCACTAATTCATTTCCGCTTAGTTCCCCAATTCAGTATCAGTTTAAAAATCTGTGGTTGAAGGTGATGATTAAAGATGAAACCAGATTATCTGAAGGAGATGCAGGTTACCTTTTCGTTTAGAACCAGCTGCCTTGGAGCAGGATTGCTTCTGCGGAATTTATGATCAAAAGGATGTGGGCCCCGCATTTCCAACATGGATCTGCTCAGTCCTTCTCAGAAGGTCACTGGAATTTGAGGGACTCTGTCTCTCAGCCCAGGGGAGACAGGGTGCTCATGCAGGAACTTCTGTCTGGTCAGGTACAGGAGCCTAAGCTATTAAAATTTTTTGCTTAGTTGTTTTGTTTTTTTAAGACAGGATCTTGTTATATAGTTCAGGCTGGCCTTGAATTCACTGTGTAGCCTAGGCTGGCACCTCTTGTCTCAGCCTCCTGAATGCTGGGATTATAGGTGTGTGCCACCAGGCCCACCTCATGATCATAAATTCTAACTTTCAGAAATCTGTACCCTTTCATAGACACAAATTAACACCAACTTGATGTGGAGTCAACATGGTTATTCCTCCAGATAGAAGACGGTGTTTGTAATCATATATGCATATTGATATGTTTCTTCAGTAGTGTGTACCTCTCATTAGATCTAAGTTTCATTTTTGGAAAAAATAATTCCTCCAGTTCTCAGGTTATCAGTTTAATCTTCAGCATTTCTGCCCTCCCCCACCTCTCTCCAGAAACATCCATGTCTTATTATTTTGCACTACCAACCAAACTAATTTTGTCCAGATTGAAAGGTTATAAACTTACACAATTCAGGCTCACAAAAGTAAGACAGCACATGTGAATTCAGGAAGCTGTTAGTTATGAAGCTCTTTTCCCTTTTGGAAGGAAAGTAGTTTTAAGCTTCATTGAATGGATCTATGAAAAACGTTGAGTATTATTTTACAATAATTTTAGACTTTCATGACTGGAAATTAAATACAGCAGTTTTAAAGGTATATTTTACTTGAACTTTTACAAGCTCGGGCCATGTTTTTATTAAAAAATCGGACTCAGCACCTTATATGGAGTACAATACCAGATGTGAGACATGAGAAGAATTGCCGGGGCCACCTGCTTACTGTGTATTAAAAACTTGTGTGGTAGCTGATGTCATATAAAGTGTGTATGATAGGGAATAATTTTGAGTTATTAGACCATATCAGGATGGCAAGGGTCACTGGTTGTGGAATGCTCAGAATTTTCTATCACATTTTACTGTTTGTTTGGAAAAACCAGGATTGGAATGATGACCCTCTGCTTAAAAAAAAGAGAAAAAAATCCATCCACAAAAATGAAGCAAGGACTACAGAGGTTTTGCAAGTATGTTTTTAGGAAGTTGGACAAAAACAATGCTTAGGGTTAAATCCCTACTGAAATTGATAGACTTTGTGTAGAGCAACCTGCAGGGTCTTAATTTTCTATTTTTTAAAATATCTTGTTCTTTTTATTGCATTTTCTAACATTTATTTTTTTCCATCTTTGTTTCTTTCCTGTTTCATGCTGCTTTCTCAGGTTAATAGGAGCAAAACTCCACTTTTGCCATCTGACAAGCTAGGTAGACCTAGCCTGAGTTGCCTTAGGGTAGTAGCTTTAAAGCAGTGTGCACTTGGAGGTACATGTGCAGGAGTGGTCTGGGTTCCAGATCCTCAGCCTCAATGTGGATTCTTTACTGAGATGGATCCCTCAGTAGGCTGGGTACATCAGCCTGTTATGTATGTATGTATGTATGTATGTATGTATGTATGTATTTAGTCAGTCAGTCAGTCAGTCTGTCAGTAAGGATCTCGCTGTGCAGTTCAGTCTGGCCTTGAGCTCACTTTGTAGCCCAGGCTGATCTTGAACTTGCAGCGATCTTCCTGCCTCAGCCTCCTGAACGCTGGGATTATAGGGGTGTGCCTGCACGCCTGACCAGCCTGTTTTTATTTTCCCACCTGCCGTCTTGGCCCTCCGCGCCTGTCCTTTTTCACCCAGCCATGATCTTGGTACAGTGGAAGTCTTGTCTGAGATGAGGCAACTGGTTTTCCATGGCAGACGAAAGGATGGTGTGAAATACCAGTATAAGAAAATATGTGATACTAGGTGTCAGTTCCTTTTGTACCTCAGGTCATTTTAATTCTTTAGATGAAATCGAAGGAGGAACTAACCAATTTGTCATTTGATTGATGAATAAACTTGATGATAGGTAAGAGGATGATTTTTGGCTAATACGTGGTTAGGACTCCTGAGAGAGACAGACTCAATATAAAGTATATGAATAATTATACAGGGGGTTTATTACATACCTTCCAGGATCATAAGGGGAAGATCCCCAGTGGCCATCTGTAGAGTGACTGGAAGAACCCAAAGTGGCTGTCTGCACCCTGGAATGCTGGAGGATCCAGTAGTAGTCAGACTGAAGACCCAGAAGCTCAGCTCACTGTAGTCCCTGCTGTGAGGTTGTTGGGAGGCTACAGTCCTCCAGGAAAAGAGCAGGCAGACTTCCTCCTTATCCCACCCAGGCTGCAGTGCTGTTGGTTGGTGCCACTCACTTCGGGGTGGGACGACTCCTCTCAGGCAGTCGTCTGCAGACACATCCTGAATTTACTGATCTAGGTAGTTCTTATTTAGGTCAGTTGACCTATTGTCATTAACAGTCACATGTGGGAAGGAGTTTAAAGAGTTGAGTGATGTAGCTATAAGAAAACCCCTGTTTCCCTGTAGTCCAGTATGTGGACAAGGCTTCTCAGTGTTTACACCTACAAAGCTGGAAATAGAACAAAAGTGATGTTGATTGGTTCCTGTTTCATTGTAGCAACAAATAATATTCATCTTTGACTGCAGTAAACAAAGGCCCAGTTGTCTCATTAAGAGATGTATTTCCAGTATTTTCAAGTTTTATGTGTGCCGGCCCACTTGGGGAGCCTAGGAGAGATCTTTATGGGTGAGGTCCCAAAGTTAAAGCCCTACAACACACACACACACACACAGGGCAATGCCCTACAAAACACACACACACACACACACACACACACACACGTGTGTAGGGTGCCAGCAACAACAGCAAGCAGCACAGAGCAGAGCAGAGAGCCAGAACAAGAGCCACCTGCTCTGTATTGTGTAGTTCTTACACAGGTTGTCATTTCATGTTTACATTCTTACATAGTGCTGCATACAGCAGATGTGTGTTTACCTGTGCTAGGTCATGGTTACATAACGGTATCCCACCGTGTGCCTGTGCTAGACAACCAGGGTCACGTCTTCAGGTGTCCTTAGACACCCCTGAGTTTGAAGCCATCTCAGTGGTTCCCCACAGTAATACTTTATTAAAATTGGAAACACATATTTTGAGCAATGCCCTACAATTAATAATTAAAGCTGAATCATTCCTCAATACAAAAGTGTAACAGAGCCTACTGGTCGCACGAAGTAAAACAATGTAAAATGTTCAGTTTTTATACAAATATTCTTAATGTAGATGAAAGGGAGATTAAGACCTTCAAGCATAATATAGGATTCTGGGTGAGGTAGAGTTTTCTTGGATAAAAAGGAATACAAATTTCTGACTGAAGAGGAATTTGTTCATGTGCTGTATACTTTTACATCACATGGTGAGTATCACCTTCCTATAGTACATTCGGAAGAGTGATGTAATAGTTTTATTTAAAATGTCAATATCTACTCCAAGCCAGGAATTCTGTCCTTCACAACTATCCTTAGACTGAAAAAATATATATATTAACTTAAAAACATGAAAGACTGTCATAGTTTTCATAGTTCTCACAGTTGGTGTGATGCCAGAGACCAGAAGACCTCTGCTTGACGTGACATTGTGGTGTTTCTTGACTCTGGAAGGGGTTAGGATGGCTTCTTGGGATTTTAAAAGATTATTTTTGAGACAGTCTAAGTAGTTGAGGCTGGCCTTGAACTTACTATGTAACCTAGGAACAGCCTTGGACTCATGGTGATCCTCCTGCCTCAGCTTCCTGAGCCACTAGGATTATAGGTGTTGGGCACCACACTTGGCTGGATTGTTGGATCTTGAGCAACAAAATTTTTCCAAGATGAAACGATCCCCAGAGAATCTTTCTGTTTGCTGGCACTGGCTTCTTCTCTGGCAGGTTACTGGGCCTTTCCTCTGCTTTCTTGCCTACCTGTCTGTCACAGAAGAGCATGAGCAGAGACTGTGTCCCCCTCTGCTTTGGTTCATCTCTGGTTTCAGCGAGTGCTTCAGGCTCTGTGTGAGGCCCTCTTGTCAGTCAGGGAACCTTTAGGAGGTAGAGCCTAGTGGGAGTCGGTTCCTGGCTCCCCCTTCTGAATGCCTTTGGCTTCCTGTCTGGCCTGAGGGTCTTCCCTGAGCTGGCACCATGCCCCCAAGCCTCCAGAACTCTGAGCCAAATAAGCCTCCTTCCAAAATGAAGCACCCAATAGGAGCTGGGGATATAGCTCAGTGGAATAAGCGCCTACCTAGCAAGCGTAGGGTCCTGAGTTCAATCCCCAGAACCGCCAAAAAAAAAGAAAAACAATGAAGCCACTTTATCCCATTTGGGGCTGGGGATATAGCTCAGTGGAATAAGCACCTGCCTAGCAAGCGCAGGGTCCTGAGTTCGATCCCCAGTACCGCAAAAAAAAAAAACCAAACAAACAAAAAAAACAAAATGAAGCACCCAGCTGGGTGTCATGGTGCACGCCTGTAATCCCAGCACTTAGGAGGCGAAGGCAGGGGATCATTGCAAATTCCAGGCCAGCCTGGGCTACAAAGTGAGCTCATGGCCAGCCTGAACTGCATTGTGAGACCTTGTCTCAAAAAGACAACAAAACAAAACGAACCCCCCAAAAGCCCAAAATGAAGCATCCAGCCTTGGATATTTTGTTTTAATAAAAAAAAACAGACTTCTGTCTCCCAGGTCCAAAAGCTGGGCTAAGAGTCTTTGTGTGGCCTGTTTGTCTTGTGGGCGGTCACCGGCCCAGACTGGTAGGAGGCTGGATACATGTGGAGGTGGGCTCCCAAGAGGGCTGATAAACTTCTAAACCCCAAGGTCAACGATGAAACTGCAAAGATGAAAACATTTCAGCGAGCTTTGTAAGGGAAAGTAGATCTGTTAATGAGCATGTGGGGGTGCCCAGCAGCCTTAGCCAGCAGACAGGTGCAAATTAGAACCAAAATGAGGCTGGGCATAGTGGTGTGTGCTTGTAATCCCAGCTACTTGGTAGGCTGAGGCAGGAGGATGGCAAGTTCAGGGTCATCCTGCTCAACTTAGCAAAAATAGTATAAAAATAAAAGCATTGGGACTGTAGCTTAGTGGTAGAATGGTTACCTAGCATGCATAAGGCCTCATGCTCAATCCCTAGTACTGCAAACAAAATGAAACAGAAAACTCATCTTTTATAAGATACCACTTCCCACCTGCTGAGATGGCTGTAAGGAAGGGACAGTAGCAAGTGCTGGCAAGGGTGTGGAGTCAGAGCTCTCACACACTACTGGAGGGAACAGAGTATGGCACAGGCTCTTTGGAAAGGAGTCTGCAGCGCCTCACTGGCTACACAGAGTTAACCACACACAGCTGTTATGCTCCTCCACGTCTGCCCAATGGGAAACAGGTGTCCACACAAAACGCATGTGCACGTATCGATAGCATCCCTGTGCACAACGGCCCCGCAGTGCACACAACCGATGTCTGTCCGCAGATGGATACACAGCACGCGATCTGTCTGTACATGGAGTATCTCTTAGTCGCAGAAAGGATTGAAACACTGCAGAGGAGGCTTGAACTCACTGTGTTAAGTCAAAACTCCAGACATACACAGAAGGTCAGGAGTGTGGGCACAAGAAACACTAGAGAGACAAGTGGATTCGAGGTTGCCGTGTGGCCCTTGAAGGAGGGGAGGGCGGTGGAGTAACTTGCGGTGGGAAGGGTTCTTCGGATGTTGAAACTACTTTGAAGTTAGATTGCCGTGAAAATCTGCTGTACAGCCTGTACCTGTACCAAGAGCCCTGAATCTTGCACTTTAAAGGGTGAGTTTATGACTTTTGAGTTATGTCTCAATAAAGCTGTCATTTTAAAAAACGTCGGCCATATAGAAATTCAGAAGCTTACGTCAGAAGTGACGTAACAGGAAGGGGCCCTAAAAGTACAGTGTCAGCGTCTCTGGATGAAAGTGTTTGCACGTCCAGGAGTGGCTGCGAGTAGCGCACAGGCGCCTAGCACAGCGCTGGTGCGTGCAGGCGAGTAGCGCCCAGGCGCCCAGCACAGCGCTGCTGCTTGCAGGCCATGGGCGGAGGAAGAAGGCCCCGGGATGTCGGGTCCAGGCCTCCCTTTCGGCTGTCTCGCTCCGGCTGTGGAGATGTGTCTTGGGTCACAGGTGGGCTGTGGGCTCCCTCAGGGGCCCTGTTCTTACGTCTCGTGTCATATTCCTCCTCCTAGCCCCGAGCAGAGCGCCTGGTCAGCGCTGCATAAAAGTCTGCAGAAATAAAATGAAGTAATTTTTCTGTCAACATACCCACCATTGGGAGAGGTGAAAAATTGAGAAAATGAATAGAATGTGTTTAACTTTCTTTCACACTCATTTTATTGAAGCTCTCTGTAAAAATAAACCCAGGTGGACGGTAATTGATTGAGTGATAATTTCTAAGTAGCCAAGTGTTAAAGTAGATAAGTGCCTCCTACCGTGGGGAAATTGCCTGGCCGAACCCTGCGCTGCGGAGGTGTTTATTTTAACACTGGGAAACATTTATTACTCTAAACTTGTTTCCATTCATACACAGCATCTATCATACCGCTTGTGCCATGGCCAGACTGGATGTGATTTAGAAAATGCAGCAGTCTGTGTATTAGGTGAATTTCTAAGGGAATCTTATTTGTATTTATTGCTGTTTTCTTTAGGGTCTCCTCCTCCTAAAATAGAACTAAAATGGTAACTAGGTCTAGTTTATTTGATGTACAAAAGTTAATAGGAACATTACTGTGTGTTTTTCTTTATTAAAACTAGCTTAAAATTAAAATCTGAAGGTCCACATAAAATTTGGATTTGGGGTTCTTATAAACAATAAAACATCAGTAACTGTTGTCAGTGGTTCACAAGGGAAGAGATTTAATACAGGGTACATAGTGTGTAAGGTAGTACGCACGCACCAGACAGTCAAACGCAGAGGAGCGCAAAAGATGCGACTGCCTGGTAGAGACCGAAGAATCCAGCTGAGGTCCCAGATCCCGTGGCCGTGTCCCGCACGAGTCCAGCCGGAGGCCCAAAGCCCACGCCAATGTCTCATGCAAGTCCGTGTCACGGATCTGCTCTGGGAAGGCCCTAAAGCCAGAGCTGGAAGCTAGAAAGTTGGCGCTGAGGAATCTGCACTGGAGCCAGGGAGCGACGCTCAGGATAAAGGGGAAGACCGCAGCCCTGCGGCACACCTCCTTCCCTCCAGTTCCCGTGTCCCCTGTGGGCGTCAGTCCTCAGGGAACCCTCCACGCCAGAGCCAGGCTGACTCTGATCAGCTGGGCGCCCAAGGTGACCATCAATTAATCCACCCACAGCAGCTTTCCCTGCATACTGGCTTGACCGGTCCTCACACTGTACTAATTCATATTTGTTTTAGGTGACCAGTTGAAATTAGCGCCACTTCCCTGAGGGTGTGGCCTGCTAGAAAATTTTGGCTTCTTGCGGGATGTGGCTTTCTGAAGAGGTGTGGCTTCCGGGAGGGCATGGCTCTGGGGTTGTCCATCACGTGTTACCTGGGTGACCTTGGGATGTTAGGTGACCTCTCTCAGCAAAGTTTGTGCATCTGAAAAAGCAGGAACGATGATGTCCACTTACCCACAATAATAATGTTTCCACTAGTCACAGAGCATAAGGGTGAAGGCAAAGTCTATGAGTCGCCCGGAACCATGCGGGTGCTCAGTGAAGACACGTACCCTGTCGGGGTGCATGTGTGCGCACACTGGGGTGACTCGCACGGACTCTGCCCTGTTACTGGCTCGGCTGAATATCCACTGGGTAAAGGAGTGACCTGCAAGGAAGCCCTGTAGACCAGCACTCAAGCCAGGCCTTTGCTTGGGCAGGCCCCAGGCCCTGTCCTGACACCTCTGTCCCCTCCTGCTGCCCCTTTTCTCAGTGCACCTGGGCAGTGTGACTGCTGGAGGCTTCCTCACTGTTGTGAAAGGTGGTGTGCACCTTTCTGGGAAAGGTTCGTGGTACCTGTTGACACCATTTCCATTCTCTGTTCAAAACCCTCTAGTCTCAGGTTAAGCTAAACAGTACTGCAGGCCGGTCAGAAGAGGTGCGGCCTTAGTGGGTGAGGGAGTGGGTATGTTTAATGCCACACCCTCTGCCGTTCCCATGGTTCCCCCTCAGGCTTCTGTTTTCTTCCAACCTCAGTCTTGCCAGTCATGTACTTCTTAGGGAGTGGAGTTGGGGAAAAGAGTTTGTCTTATATTTCCAATAAGGCTTAACCAGTAGTTACCTGTGTATGTTTGGGGCTTATTTTGTGAGGTGAAACGGTATAATACAGGACACATATTTTATGATTATTTGTAATAGTCACCCAAAGAACAGTATACAAAAAGAGTGCAGGAAATCTGTCCACACACTAAAACCAAGGAATCTAGCCGAGGGCCTGGATCCCACAAAAATGTCCTGCATGAGTCCAGCTGAAGACCTAGAGCTCATAACAACGCCTCCCACTAATCCAGCTGGAGGCCCAGAGCCCACAATAATGTCTCATGCAGGCCTGTTTCACGGATTTGTGCTGGGAAGGCCCAAAGGTCAGTGGTGGAAGATAGGAAGTCTGTGCCAGTGGGATGAAGGATCTGTGCTAGCAGGCTGAGGGATCTACACTGGAGCCAGGAAGTGACACTCAAAATAAGAACCAGAGCTCACCCGAAGGGTACCACAGCCATCCTCAGCCACAGTGAGGTCCTGAGCTCCTCTGATGATCAAGATGGCTGAGTTCCCATCAGAAAAGCCAATGCAGCAAGCTTCTCCAGGAGACCGGCAGTGCACCATCTTCCCCTCGGAGTCAGGAAGTGATGCTCAGAGTGAGAACCAGAGTTCCCTCAAAGAGAACCAAACCCATTCTCAGTGCCAATGAGGTTCTGAGCTCCTCGGAGGATGAAAACAGTCAAGTTCATCAGGAAAGTCGGCATGACGAGCTCCTCCAAAACACCAACGGCTCCTTACAGCTTCCACCAGCTCCCGACAGCCTCTCAGCTCCCGACAGCCTCACTTCTCCTTCTCCAGTTTTGCCTCTTATGCTGTGGGCAACACTCCCCAGATGGGCCTCCCACACCCAGCCCCACGCTGACTCAGTTCAGCTGGGGGTATGAGCTGACCACCAGTTGTCACTCCACTACACTACCTGTGGATGTTACCTGTCTTTTAGAGAGGTATCACATAGCATCTTGTCTGGGTAGAGAATTAAATATATAAAGGTGAAAAAAGACAAGAACATAGTGGCTGTTCCATCACACTCTGTTGAGACTTCTGAACAGCAATGAAACAGATTTGATGGAAACTAATGACTAAACCTTAAATGGTAATAGTTACAGTTCCATACAGGAGTCCCTCCTTTACCCAAGGGGCACCCCAGTGAGCACTGAGAGCTGTGTGTAGCATTGAACTCTAGAAATTCTCCTCGAATACTATGTATGTACCTGTGATAAAGTTTAATTTTTAAATTAGGCACAATAAGATAAACAGTAACTATGAAAAGCAGTTATATAATGTGGCCTGATAACTTATGTGAATGTGGTCTCATTAATTTTGTTTTACTTATTTCCATAAAGGAAAAAACAAAAACAAAAATAAAACCCCCCAAAGTATTATACTGATGACCTTAGCAACCTCTGTATACTTCTCTACCTTATTAAGTCAAGAACCTTCACCTTCACACTTAAAGGAGTCCGTTCTTCGATTCTCTTTGGCACATCCAAGCTGCTGGTGGAACTACCCTTGTACTTTGCGTCTATTATTAAGTAAATCAGGGTTACATAGCTGAACACAGCACTGCAGATACCATGACAGTTGATCTGATGAATGAGTTGGCTACCAAGGGACAGGTATCATGGAGCAGACACATAGGACAAAGGGGTAACTCATGTCCTGGTGAGAGAGAGGGGGATGCTGAGACATTTCACGCTATTTGAAAAGTCTTGTGATTTAAAACTTAGGAATTCTTTTTCTGGTGCTGGAGATGGAACCCAGGCCCTCTCTTTGAGCTACTGTACATCTCCAGCTCCTCCCTGCTTTAAGGTAGGGTCTTAGTCAGGTACTAAGTTGTGCAAACTAGACTCAAACTTAAGAGCCCCCTGCCTCAGCCTCCAAGAATCCTGGGATAATAGGCATGTGCCGTCATGCTCAGCTATAAATTGTTTATTTTTAGCATTTTTCATTTAGTATTTTCAGAACACAGTTGGCCCTGTATAACTGAAACCTTGGATAAAGGGTGATTGTTGTAAACTTAAAAACGCATACAAGTGCCCAAGCTAAGTGACAGTTGTTAAGGCTTGGTCTCTCGTGGAGAGAATAGGATCACTCTGCCATGACCACTGAGTGGCCACCATGGGAGTGGGGCTCTGAGAAGTTTTCTCAGAGGGCCTGGAGGTTTGGATGGGTGCTCAAAGGGGGACCAGTGTTGGGGCACTGGCACCACAGCCAGCCATCTGCCAAGGCCCTGAAAGAGCAGCTGGTTGCTTGGACAGTTTGCTCGCACACAAAGAGTGGATAGCCCGAGCGGTTATGAGCTGCTTGGCATCTGAGGGAGCAGAGAGGTGTGGACGGATAGGGAGGTTCTCTGGATCTCCCTGCCTAGTCCTGCACTCTCCCTGCCTGTAGCTTTGGGCTAGGACAGAGCAGACGGGACGGTTAAGCAGAGGGGCGAGGGGTAGCTTGGCTGCCAAGCCCAGGCCTGGTGTGCTTGAGGCCCAGGATCTGATTCTCAGCACACAAGGGAAAAAGTACCAAAAAAGTTACAGGGAAGGGGAAAGGGTCTTGAAGGTTTGTTGTCTCCTTGTGAGTATTATTGAGGCAACTCATGTAGAGCTGGAGACATCTTTCAACATCTTCCCATAGGAGTGAAGACTTCAGAAGAGTCACGGCACATATCTGAGCCCTGGCCTTCCTATGTGGCTCAGTGTGTATCAGTGATCTCCTCACCCTGCATGGTGTGCGTGGGCACAATTCCTACGTGCACGAGGTCAGCTAGCATGGCACCATGGGGAGAGCTGCTCGTATTAATAAGTTAATAAATTGAAGATAATTGAAGTATGACACTGCACAGGAAAATGTCATTGTGTGTGTGTGTGTGGTTTATCATGCTAATAGATCTTAATTCCTCTGCACTAGTTTTCTGATTTCAGAACACATTAGCCATTTCATGTGCTGGCTGTGCCCACCTCGTAACTAGAGGTGCAGGAACCTGATCTCTAGATGTGGTTTTCTCTTAACTAGGTGATTATTGGTAGTGGGTGCTATGTGGGCATGAATGTTCTTTTTTCTTCCATTTTTCTTTCTCTTGTGGTGTGGGCTGTATTACAGGGCCTGGTAATATACTTCCTCAAAGAGTTATAATTAGTGCTCTTTCAGTGTGTGCTGATTGGGTCTGGAGGGATTCAGAGCACTGCTATGTTGTGGTTCTTTATGTCCTTTTGACCCATAGAAGCCACTGTTTTTATATGTAATGTGGGACAGATTGTATTTTTGAAAGTCTAACCCAGTTTATTGCCATTTGCGTGTCCTGTAAAATCAGTATTAGCTGGGTGTGGTGGTGCACACCTGTAATCCCAGCGCTGGCATGAAGATCGTAAATTCAAGCTCAGCGTGGGCAGCTTAGTGACTTAGTGAGACCCTGTCTTAAAATAAAAAAGAGTTGGAGTATAATTTAGTGCGCATGTCCTGGTTCAGTCCCCATACTGTGATGGTGGTGATGATGATAAACCAAGCACTAAGTGCTAGCAGTGCCGTGTGACTCCACAGAGGTTTGCACAGCACAGGCATCCCACCAACGTGTTCTGCGGCTGCTTTCCTGAGTTCTCTGCATTGTGAGCAGGTCTAGAGTCATGCTCTCCAACCATCCAGACCTCTACTTTCTTTCTTTCTTTCTTTATTGTTTATTTATTTTATTTTACAGACAAAAGAATGGAGACGTATAAACCAGAATAACACAAAAGAAACAATAAAGGAAATACACAAAATCATAGAGAAGATAGTAGGGAATTAGCGCTGGGTGCTGTATTACATAATGTTATCTTCCTATTTGTTACTCAGTTATACAGATGATGGCTCCTTCCATTAATCAACTTTCTCCACCCGCATCTCCATTGTTCTCCCACGCAATGCAATCAGTCGTCTTCCCTCTGATAATAACTGTACTTTATGGTTTACTTACGCCCTTGGGCTCTCACATTGGGAAGAGACATGGCTGCTTCAAATTATGCTGTAACAAACATGTGAGCACACAAATTGCTATCAGGAGGTGGAAAAGCACCCATCCTCAAAGAAGGCAGATAGGCAGGGAAGCAGGTTCACTATGGCCAAGCCCCCATTGACAAGCCCTCAAGGCCACTGGGGGTCCGGTCGAGTCAGCAGGATCACCCAGCGAACCGCCAGGCTCTGCCTTGAGGCATCATGCTGGGAGGCCTGGTCCAGTCTTCAGGGTCGCCTCCATGGACCGTCCTGTTGAGGCGCTCCCAGGGGCCTGGTTGAGTCCTTGGGGTCACCCCTCTGGACCGCAGGGCTCCCCCACTTGCAGACCTCTACTTTTTTTTTTTTTGAGGTACTGGGGATCGAACTCAGGACCCTGTGCTTGCTAGGCAAGCGCTTATTCCACTGAGCTATATCCCCAGCCCCGCAGACCTCTACTTTTTAAAACCAGCTTTTTTTTCTTTTGGTATCAAGAATCCAACCCAGGACCTTGTGCTTGCCAGGCAGGTGCTTGTGCTGCTGAGCTACATCCCCAGCCCCAAACCAGCTTTTAAAAGGTATAACTCACATTCCACACAGTTCAGCCATTTGAAATGTGCGTGCAGTGAACTCAGTGGTCTTTAGTGCATTCCCTGTGCAGTCATCGCTGTAACAGCTTTCAAACATTCTCAGCACCCCGGAAAGAAACCTGCTCCCAGCAACAGTCCCCCCACCCTGACAGTCCCCCGCCCCGACAGTCCCCCTGCCCCTTTGGCCCTGGCGGTACTGTCTGCCTGCTGTTGCTGTTGCTCTGCCTGTTCTGGGAATTTTGTATCAACACAGGCATAGAACACGGAGCCTTTCCTGTCTGACTTCTACTTCATGTAAGTTTTAGAGGTTGATGCATGTTGTAGCACATTTACTTCTCTTTGTGTAATGAATATTTTATGCTTCCATCTTTAACCTTTTGAAGTTAAATTCCTAGATTTTTAACATATCTGTACATAGAATGTAAGTAATACCATAACCTAAATACAGTAAAGCAGAAATACAAAGAAAATGAAGTGTTTCCCTAAAGCAGACGAGTATGCGTTTTACTGTGTGATCAGAGCTGCCCGTTAGGAAGGTGGGATGAAGTGGTTGGGTGCTTGCACCTCTGCATAAAGTCAGGACAGTGGCAGCGTCTTGGCTATTTGTGGTGGCAGTTCACACATCACAGATGCTGCTGCCTTAAATGATGTGATTTCACTTGATGGGAGACAGTCCCTCACACTTCATGTGGGCTTTATCTGTGTCCCCTTGAGTACGTGGCAGTAACATGGTTAGAATATGTAGAGCTTAATAAAGCTGCATGAAAAGTACCTTTTCTTTACACACGAGCCCAAAAATCAGGCTCTCAAGTCAGGTCATTATGGACCAGTGTCTCATCTCACACGATGAGCACTCACCTTACACAGGGCATGGAAAAGGGTGTTTTATTAGGTGGGAATGCTGCAAGACCTACTTACTGGCCCTGACTCAGCTGCCAAGCAATAAACCATGGTCTTGCAGTGTCCCCTAGGGGGCAGGCCTGCACGCTTGGAGGACTGGGCTCTGAGGCCTCCCTGTGCCCTCTGCCGAACTGGGAAATCTCTGGTACCCTCGGGCAGGCAGCTAACCTTCTTGGCCTGCTGTCACACACAGGAGGACAGTGGTACTGCACCCCCCCAGCAAGTCACCGCTTGTGCAGAGCTCGGAGGAGCGCTTTCCCCCCTCAGCATCCTCTCAGTGCCCAGGACACACCTGTCTGTGGGGCCCGTGAGCCCTCATGCCCTGGGAGAGCAGAGCTGGGTGCTGTGACAGCAGTGCTTCCTAACCTTTCTCAGTTGTTTCCTTAAGATCATCTTGAAAAATTTATAAACCCTCTTACATGGGTTGAACTGACATCACTTTCATCAAAAGTTTAATTACAAATGATGCAATTTCCAACAAAAGGTAAATATTGACATTAAGAGTGTAGTGTGTCTTTCTAAAACTAAATTTGGAATTTGAAAACAAATTGAAGATATGTAGCCATTCCTATCTAATGCCTATCACTGTCCCTTAAAGTTTTTAGAAGCTCTTTTTTAATAATCAGAATTTTACATTGTTATTTTAGCTCCTTGAATTCATATTTCCATTCTATTTCCCTATAGAAGGTAGAAGATTATACAAATGCAATCCATTTTATGCTTGAAAATCTTTTATTAATCACTCTAGGATACTTCTCTATAACTATATATATATATATATATATATATATATACAACTATATATATACTAATTCTTTCAGAATGGGAGGAATGGATTTTTTTTTTTGACAGTCTTGCTATGCAGTCCAGGCTGGCTTTGAGCTTACTTTGTAACCCAGGCTGGCCTTGAACTTGCAGTGATCCTCCTACCTCAGCCTCCTGAATGCTGGGATTACAGGTGTGCGCCAACATGCCCGGCAGAATTGATTTTTTTGAAAATAGCATTGCCTTTCAAATTTTGTGCTTTTTTGGTACTGGGAATCAAACTCATGACCTAATGCTTGCCAGGCAGGTGCTTGCGCTCCTGAGCTATATTTCCTGCCCAAATTTTGATATACTTACATGTTAAGTGCCAAGAATCACATTGTTTTCAAATCTGTAATTATTTTTGCTGTCTTGTCAGTTTTGACTTAGATCTCCTCAGTTTTGTTGAAATCAAAGAACTGGAACTCACTTGACTAGTGGAAGAATTTGTTGCTCATTACTGGAGTTGTTCAGTTTGTTATTTCCCAAAGGATTCTTAAGAGGCTTTGCTGTCATTTATCCAATTATTGCTGTTAGTGATTCATTCAAAGACACCTGGTTTAATTTGATGTATTTAAAAATAATAGAGAAAATTAGAATAGCTGTGTTTAATCCATTGTCATCAACACAGTATACTCAAACAAATCTTTTCTTCTCTTTGAGACAGGGTCTTGCTGTGTAGTTCAGGCTGGCCTTGAACTGCCTACAGCCTTCCTGCCTCAGCCTCCTATGTTTTAAGTATACTTCCATTAAAATTTTGAAGCTGCAGATTTGACTCTTGTACTTTTTAGAGAGTGCCTAGCTGACAAAGCCTGTCTGAACTTTCTATTAGCCTGGTGACATTTTCTGTTAGAAGGTCTACCTTTATTCTTTAGCTCAGAAAAGTCTGTGGGTGTCCCTGTCCTAATGATGAAGTTTCACTTCTTCATTCCCTTCCTAAAATGGGTAGATACAGCTGGGAGTTGGTCCTCTGGGTGAAGTCAGGTGTCTTGTCTTGAATAGTTCTCTTTGTCATCCTCAGAAAAATCTCTTCAAAATGTGTTTGGGAGTCATTATACAAAAAGGTAGTAAGTTTAGTTCTATATTTTCAAGTTTTAAATTTTCAAAGGTGTGTTTCTGAAATATGGGAGGATTTGAACCCAAACGTTGAGCTCTCAGGTGTCCCCATTCCTTGTGTCAGTGGAGGGAGGAGGGACACAGAGCTTTTACTAAGAGGAAACTGCCAGGTTGGGAGTGCGCAGTGCCCAGCTCACCTCCCCTTACCCATGCAAGCCCTCACCTCCGGACGGGTGGGGCTCACACCCAAGGGCCCGGGAGGGCGCCCTGGGACTTGGCTGACCTGTTGGATCTGACTGCTTCTCACTGGAGGTTAAAGGCAGAAGGAAGGCCCATGAGGCTTCCACCACATTTGCGGCTGGAACTCCACCAGCACTTCCTCCCTGTTGACCAGTGGCACCCTGCTGCCCCCTCGGACCTGCTACTTGTCCCCTAGCCCTGCCTCAAGAGGTGGCCACAGTGTAGACCCGGTGAGGGCACGGCTGCCTACATCGTTGTGGGAGGAAAGGGGCGCAAAGGAGCTGTGACCTCAAGATGGCGTGCTGGGTCTGAGCGCTGCGGGGGTCCCTCCTGTGCTTGGCTCGGGTCCAAGCACTGTTGATCAGCAGACTCGGGATTGGCTTCTGCAGCACTTCCCAAGATGCACCTGCCAAACGGGGGCTGGACAGCAGTGGCCCCGGGTTGCTCTCCGAGATACCTCTTGTGTGGCTGGAGATCTCGGAGCAAAGCCCACCAGGGCCGGAGAGGCCGGAGCGCAGGGGTGCCTGGGAGTCAGCTGCCCATCTTCCCTGTCTTTGCTCGCTCCTGCTCCCGTCTTTGCATTCCCAAAGAACGCAAAGGGATTGAAGCCACCCATCAGATGCTAAAGTGCAAATCTGGGTCTGACGCACTTTTAATGTATTTAGAAGGAAAAATTAAGCCTCTAACAGCTACAGGAGCTCTGCTGCTGCCATAGGGATGTTTTCTGAAGTATTTCTAGTATTTCCAGCTCTCTTCTCTCTTCCCTCACCTGCCACCAGACTCATTCTAGGGAGAGGACGTGGGCGCCGGAAGGAAGTGGAGGCTCGGAGTCAAGTGTGCAGCTCTGTCTTGGGCAGCGGAGAAGCTTCTTAATGGATTGCACCTGCCTCCCTGTGAGGGCTGTGTGCTGCAGCGCGCCCACTCGTTTCCATTTGTGTCGGGTCCTGATAGAGTTTCTGCAGTCAGTTCCTGATTGCAAACAGTAGACATTGACTGGGTGTCTTAGTTACTTTCTCTTATTGGTGGGACAAAATGCCCATACCTAAAGTTAAAGGAGAAGAGGTGTATTGAGCTTACAGTCCATAGTTAGCTGGCTCCAAGGCAAGGTGGCTTTGCAGAGGAGAGCTGTTTATCGGGGGCAGAGACAGCAGAGGAGAGGGTCAGATCTCTTTCTATCCCTTACATTATATCCAGTCTACCAGGATTAGGGCAGTGCCAATCCAACCAGTGGCCTGATCCAGCAATCACCCACCCTTAATCCCAGCGTTGTACCACGAATCAATCACACACTCCAGGTTTAGCCCACACCCTATGACTGCATGAGGCTTTGAGGGACCTCTAGACACAGACCATAACACTGGGTAAGCAAGAAAGAAACTCATGGGAAGGATGGAGGTCAGGAGCTTGAGATGCTGAGGGGGAGGGGGAGATCTGGTGGTGGAAAGAAAGTTAGAAACCAAGGTGAGCAGCCCCAACCAGCCTGTCCCTGCCCCCAGCAGGAGCTCTGGACCCCAGTTTTTGCCACACGGCTGGGGTTAAGCCGGCAGGCAGACCTCACTGGGCCCCCTTCCCAACCCCAGGAGGGAGGAGCTAGGCTGCGGAATCGCTGCCAGTCATCCACTTCCTGTGCCCTTCATGAGAGAGCGATTCCATTGATGCCTGGGCAACATAAACCAATGACAGACCCTTCACCTTTGATAAAGGGAGAACGTAGATGTGTAGGCACATACATTTGTGCATGAGCGCTTTGGAAACACACACACATCAGCTTGCCAGCACACAGTTATTGATGAGTGCACTGCAGACAGAAGTCTTTTCCATACACGTCCTTAGAAGCCTGTGGTTCTCTAAGTGGGCTTTAGCCCCCTAAGTGGGGCAGGTAACAAACTACTTTAGTTCAACATTTTCTGGGTCATTGTTAAAACAACAGAGCTGAAATGGAATTTATTCACAGTGCTGTTATATCAATATATTCTTTATTATTTTAGGATTAGATTTCCGTGTATAACAAGAATGTTGATATTGTCTTCAGAAGGGATTTCATTATTACCATTCTAGAATGGACCTTTTATTCCTTCGCCATCTCCATTTTCTCCTTCATTAACTAAGAGGCAAATTAGACTTGCATTTAGCCCGTGTCTGCCAAATACTGTTTTTAGAAGCCTTCTCACCTCTTTCTCAGCCCTCTGGGACTTTTTTTTTCTTTCCTTAACTCTATTTTGCCCCCTCAGTCGTTGCAGTCAGAACCAGTGCCATCCCCAGTACTAGTGCGATGTGTAAAACAGATTGATTATTTGATCTTTGGACGGGGAAGTTCTTTTAAAGTTTAAAAGTGCAAGGAAAAATGGTAGATGAGAAAGGCTGCTGGCTTTGTGTCAGTCGCCATAGAGTTCTGTATCTGAGGGAGTGCTGTGAAACAGAGGTGTGACTAGTGCAGGCAAGATATTTGGAGTATAATAATCTAGGGGTTCATATTTTCAGTATGCAAAAAAGTTGTACAGCTGAAAAAATGATCAGGAAAATGAACAGTCATTTCCCAAAAGAATTTAAGTGACCACTGGAAAATGTAGGAAAAAATCTGAATATCATTATTAGTAAAAATGGAAATGCCACATAGTTTTTTGCATGTTAAATTAGTGAAGATTAAAAAGTTGTTTGGTCAAAGAGGGAAAAGAGCGCTCTTTTACACTGCTGGTGTGACATTGTCTTTCTGGTATGTGTTGAGTGTCACACATCTTAAAAATGCACCTCGTTTTACCCAACAACTTGATTCATATGAGTTTAACGCAAGGAGGACAAAATAGACAGAAAAGACATGTGTGAATGAGTGCTCATTGGACCCTTAGTTAAAGTACAGAAAAATCACAGTCTATGTCTGATAATAGTTTAAATTTACATTCATTTGATTAACATTGTATGGCTGTTGATACTGTAAAACTATCAAAAATTAATGCCTTATACTATGCCCCAATTTTTGTTCTGAAAAGTAAATTAAAAAGGTTTGTGCATGCATTTAAAAAGGTGAAAAAAGTTGATCAGGATATATTAAAGGCATTTTTCT
Source organism: Dinomys branickii (assembly GCA_004027595.1). Lineage (NCBI taxonomy): Eukaryota > Metazoa > Chordata > Mammalia > Rodentia > Dinomyidae > Dinomys > Dinomys branickii. Next base: position 76,813 of record PVLD010002230.1, read on the forward strand.
TTGGGAGCTAGAATATCAGGATACTTTTCCTCCCTCTGTGATTTAAAAAATATTTTTCTAAAATTTCTTCTGTGAATATGTATTTCCATTGTAAGAGAGGAAAACAATGGTAAATTCTATTAAAAGAAATAGTTTTTGGCATATGCAGCATCAGCAATATTCCTCTTGCGATGTCTTGTTCTTTTAGTGCAGGGACACTCCAGCTCTGGAGTTTGGGCCCCAGAGTTGTTTAGGTTGTGCAGTTTACTGTATGTGATGTTTTAAATATAAGTTACTTTAAAGAGTTTTTTTATTGAAGGCACCTTAGATAGTTGCTTAGCTCCTCTGTGTTCTGACAAATTGAGACTGAGTCGGTCAGTAACATTGATGCCCACCCGTAGCATTTCCTGTGCCTCGCTGTCTGCACTGGAAATTCCTTTTCAGTGACTCATGGAAACCAGTCTGCACTGGAGCTCAGAGGGCCCTGAATCTAGTAGGCTGCCAGGAGTACTAGTTCTTATTTATTGATCAATTTTTATACCAGACCCTGTGCTAAACACTTAATTTTTAAATTATGCCTACCAAGCTTTTATTTTGATGTTAGAAATATTCCCAGCTTCTGGTGCCATTTGTATCTTTTAAGCCCAGGTAATTTTGCCCAGCCCTGAGATTTCTGTCTGAAGCTTTTTAAAATGATGGCAATTTGCTCACGAAAAAGAACGACACGGTCATTCATTTTATGTTTCATCAATGATGGTGTTTCAAACATCACTATTTACAAAAGGGGAGGCTTTAAACTTAGCTTAAGCTGAGTAGCTGAAACAGTGAGCCAAGTGAATGAGTTAGATTTTTGTGTTTTTGAAAAGGCTACAAAAATTGCAAGAGCTGTTCCTGGAACAGCCTTTTGAAAATCCCGTGCAGGCTGGAAGACGGGTGAGCCCAGGGCTCTAAGTCTCGCATTGTTGGGCCAATCAAGCCTGGACGGGCTGTATTGACAGGAATGTTGCTGCAGAACCACACGGAGCTGAGCTGTTTGCTTTCAGGTTTAGCGCTGTTTAGACAAGCAGGACTCTTTATTCTTGCTCAGACCTGAGGGAGCTGAGCCTCAAGGTTGAAAAGTAGAAAGGGGACATAAAAAAAAGTCCTTTCTCCACTTAGATTTCTGCGGGCTGTGTGGACTTTCCTGCAGGATTGCTCTGCTCTTTGTTTGATCTCTTCCCATCCCGCGGCCGCAGGGCTTCTGTGGTTAGAACTTACTTTATGCTTTCATTTTTCACTCTTTCTCTTTCACCAAAAACCCCAATATCTACCCCACAAAAAAACAAAGCAAGTAATAAAAACAGCAGCAACAACACAAGAACTTGATACACATTCCCCCAGGAAGAAAAGAGACTTTCAGGACAGCTATCCCCTGCTGTTTGGGACACAGGCCCAGGCTCCCTGGAGGTATCTTGGTAGAGCGTAACACTCATTAGGCACCTCGTGTTTATCACCATTATGGAGCCAGCATTTATCGAGCGCCTACTATGCGTCAGCCTTCCACAGCCAGCACTTCTTGTCTACTGTGTGTCCGCTGTAGGAAACCAGCGTTTACTGAATACTTACGGTGCATCAACTTTGACAGCTGTAGGAGGTGGAGCATTCCCAGATTATGGATGGGGAAGCAGGCCCTGAGGTCCCCAGGCTGGAAAGTGCAGACCTCAATTCAGATCTGCTTAACATGGCTTTTTTTTTTTAAATCTCTATAAAGAAGTAATTTAGGGGTCTGGGCCACCAAAAGCACTGGGAAGTGTAACTCGATGGCCAGGACTTGAAGCTCATGGAAGGAAGGTGGGTCGTGCTTATTTCATGTCCTTTCCAAGCTGTCCAAGTATCTACTCAGTGTATGTAACAAATAAACTTACAGCTTTATACAAAATAGCTCATGGAAGGAAGGTGGGTCGTGCTTATTTCATGTCCTTTCCAAGCTGTCCAAGTATCTACTCAGTGTATGTAACAAATAAACTTACAGCTTTATACAAAATTACAGTTATAGGATGGACAGCCCCTCCTCTTCAACGACCTCTTGTGTCCCTGAGTCATTTTACCCCTGGGAGCCAGTTGTCAAAGAGCAGGTGAGTCTCAGTCTTTGGAACACTGGTCTGGAATTTTCTAGAAGCTTCTCTGTTCTCTTTGACATGAGTGAGCTTTTTATCCCATGTGCCTGTTTAGTTTTGTGCACTTAGATTATAGATAGTAAAACTTGCCACTGGGTTATGGTTTGGGAAACTTTAACATTTTCTAATCAAGGCTGATGAAGTTGCCTATTGCAGAAATACAGATGCCCCGGCCCGGGTGTCCCCACAGTGGAGAATACTGTTGAGTTGCATGGTACAGTGACAGCTTTTCTTAGGGTAATGCCTGCCCTCATCTGTTATGGGTTAAAAGGAAGCCAGCCTTGGGCATCTCCTATGTCCTGGTACCACAGAAACCCTCTTGGGAGGGGAGGAAAATTTTTGGCTTCTTCATGAAGTGAAAGGTGTACACTTGTTACCTTGAACAGAATTTCTGCCATCGTTTTCTTTTAAGAAAATCACAATTAACAAATGGACAAAAGTTGTTACTAAGCCCATTTCCTGTGTTAAAAAAATTTTTGGTGTGTTTGTAGAAAATAGAAGCGTAAAATATTAAGTCCATCTAAGCTTGAAAAGAAACCTGCAGTGTTGGATTTGCACATCAGCCTTAATTGGCCCAATTGACCTTCTCTGCTGTATTTACAATTGCCTTAAAATTGTAAGCAGATGTTTGAAACCCGTTCTTTAATAGGTCTCCCACATCTGTTTCACCAACACTGCTGCCCACCAAAGCAGCTGTAATTAGGGAGCACCTAATGCATACATCTTTCCTTATGGACCCAATCGATCAGGTTTCTCCCTGTGGTATTAATGTTGAGCCTTATTCTTGCTTTTATTTGAATACATTTTGCATTATATTTTCTTACACAGAACAGTCTGCCAGCCCAGTACCCAAAAGGAAGATATTCTAAATAATGAATTTCTAACATGATGTGTGTATGTGTGTGTGTGTATGGTGTGTATGTATGTAGTCACAATAAATGAAAAATATTTTCACGGACAAGTGCAAACCCTTGATGATGTGTGAACATTTTTGTTCTTTCCTGCTGCTTATGATTCTAACTTGACGTTTCCTACAGACGCATCAGAATAAAATACGGAAATCTTAAAAGGTAGCCGGGAGCTTTATGCAACTTCCTTATTTCCTTTTAAATTAATACATTTTGTTTCTTAGAGGGGTTTTAGGTTTACAGAAAAACTAACCAGAAAGCATGGAGTTCCCACAGACCCCCTCCTTGCCCCTTCACATCTCCAAATTTGACCTGTTGCCTGCCCCTCTCATATTAATGTGGGGTACATTGGTTACCCTGGACTAGCCCATGGTGGTAAGTTATCAGCAAGGCCCATCACTGACATGAGGGCTCAGTCTAGGTATCATATGTGCTTTGGGTCTTGCCAAGTGTATAGTGACATGTCGCCACTATTACAGTGTCTTACAGAATAATTTCATTGCCCAAAAGGGAATTTTCATTATGGGGCATCATTGACTGAAATATGTGTGGGGATGACAAAGTTTACGTAAAACTTTGTTTCATGTGTAATGATCCAAACATTTTGACATTTTAGAAGGAAATGTACAAACTTTCAAAGACTTTTTTAAAGACTTATATTTTTTACATGTTCTTTATTCTTAAACTAAAATTGTATGTGTTCTACAAATTTTACTAAGAGTGATATGACATGTTGTACACCAAATATTAGAAACTCTCTAAGTCAATAGGATTCATTTCAGTTGCTTACAAATGAATTGTTCTTTAAATAAGTTTTAAATTTTTTGGTTTTTTAGTACCTGTTTGCAGTACATAATGATTACATTCATGTTGGGAAGTTGGTACATGTATATAACACAGCTTAATTCTTTTTACTTCCCCTACCCTGTTCCTTTACCCTCTTCCTTTATCTCTTGGTCTTCCTCACAAACAAATTACTCTTTGAAGAAGTGATTTCTTGGCCTAGTGTGGTGGAACAAGTCTGTAACCCTAGAAGTCTGGGAGGCTGAGACAGGAGGGTCACAAGTTCGAGCCAAACTTGAGCGACTTAATAACTTAGTGAGACCTGGTCCCAAATAAGAAATAAAGGGATGGATATGTAGCATAGTGCAGAGGCCGTGGGTTCAATCCTCAGTACTAGAAAAAAAAGGAAGTAGTTTTTTAAAGGAATATGTTTAAACATTTAATGGATATTTCTTTTAGATGACTCCACGAGGCAAGATGTGTTTAACTGTTGTGTCATCTCAGTTGTGTATCCTGAAGATTTTCTTTGCAGAGGACCACCAAGTGTAAAGCCACGAAATGTGGCAGGGAAAAGTGCTCAGGCTCAGGCCTAGAGAGGTACCAGACTTAGCACTGAGCAGAGAAATCTTTAGCAGGAGAGGTGTTGCACCCCTGTTGGTGTCTTCTCCTGACAAGTGTCAGGCCACTGTGGATTTGTGGTCTTTGGGGCCAAAGAGTAGGGTGGCCTGGGCTGCCCTGGTTCTGTGACCTTGAGGAGTCTGGTGGGAATAGATGTTTTTAAAAGCTTTGTAGAAGACAGACAAGATCACATATCACCAGAGGGTAGTGTTTGAAGTTTTGCACCCTACACTCACATATAACCAGATCAAGAAATGGGGTTCCAGCACCTCAGAGAACCTGCTGTGGTCCCTTCCCATCACTGTAGCTCCTTCAGGGGCCACCATCTTGACCTGTAACACCATCTTGGTTCTGTACCTTTTGCAAATAGAAACATACACCATGTACTTTTTTTTTTAACTTGCTAACACCATCACTTTAAATTTTATTAGGGTATCATAATTCTTTGTTTTTGCTTTGTTTTCTGAGGTAGAGTATTACTATACAGCGTAAGCTTTTTTTTTTTTTTTTCCGGTACCAGGGATCGAACGCAGGACCTTGCGCTTGCCAGGCAAGCGCTTATGCCACTGAGCTATACCCCCAGCCCCATATATAGCATAAGCTTAATTCCTCTTGCTTCAGCCTCAGAGTCCCAGGATACAGACTTGTACCACTGCACCTAGTGGTAATATTCCTTCTTATAACCAAACAATGAGTTCTGGGTTGTAAAAGAGGATTTATTTTTTGCACCTGTTCATTAAGCACCATGCACTTTTTGTGTTTTGACTTGTTCTCACCTCTCTTGTTGTGTGACTAGTTTTTTCATTCTTGTTGTTAAGGAATGTCCCACAGTTTGTGTATCTGCTCTATACTATTGATGGGCATTTGGGCTGTTTCCAATTTGGGGCTCTTAGGAATCATGCTGTATTAAGAGTCTGGTTCTTTTGTAGAACCTGGTACATTAGCTTTCCTGTTGGTGGGACGCAACCTTCAACACCTACAGCTTCAAGCAGGAGAGGTTTACTCTGCCTCACGGTTCAGTGGGTCAGTTCATGATTGGCTGGCTCTAAGGCGTAAGCCTCAGGGTAGGAGGAGAGCTGCTCATCTCAAGGCCCCGCGAAGCAGAGAAAGGAGGAAGGAGCCAGAGCAAGAGTAAAGCCTTGTAGGTGATGACCCCGTGACCTGCCTCCTGCAACCAGACCACACTTTCCAGACAGCACTTTCAGCCCTGAACTTGCCAGTGCACTTATCAGTGGATAAATCCACTGATGATCACAGCACGCACATGACCCAGTCGCCTCCGAAGCCCCGCTTTTGAGCACCTGAGACTTGTGAGGCACATTTTAGATCCAAACCGTAACACCGGCCCAGTGGTTTTCCACCCTACCCTGGGTGAGAACCCTGGCTATTAGGCGAGACTGACACCAACATTCTCTTACTTGGTGGCCTTGTTATCAACGGCAAACATTTCTAGGGTTCTCTGGCCAATTTATGGCTGAAAAACAGCTGAGCCCACTGAGGGGCACAATTCCCATGTTCAGTTACCCATCACAGGCTGGGTGTTTGGCCCAGCATCTCCCATGCACGAGCTCACGAGACTCAGAGGTTGCATCATCCCCATTTTACAGATGGAAATATTGTGACTAAGATGATATAGTTTTGCCCAAAGTCATCATTCAGATGCAACCTAAATCCCAGCCCGGAATCTTCACTCCCGTGCTGGGCTGCCATTTTGTATATAGCCTTGGAGTTTGCCACATTCAGGAGCTGATTAAGTCTTCTTGCCATAGAAAGAAGATGGAGTTTATGGTGCTGGAATAACATGGTGGAAGCCGTTACCCTCCTCCTTCACTCAGGCCCCAGTGAATGTACCATTGACTCTTAACGACAGCAGCAGTAAGCCCTGTGCTGAAGGTCTGGAGCTCCCTGTGTTAGGGTGTGCACACTCTGGATCTCGGGTGCATTGGCAGTTGTTCCCAGTGTTTATTTGAAGGCGAATAATTACTTCAAAAGACAGTAGGATACCCCTTGGTTGACACCTTTGATCCTAAGTATAATTCAGTGGAAATATTTTTGTTAAATTAAGAAACAGTTAATTTAATTTATGATGGTAAGGTGGAAAATAACTAAATGTTACCCTCGTTTCCCCCAAACCTGTCATTTTAAAATTTAATGTCATTTATATTCTTAATTGACATGGGTCACACACTGTAAAATGCATCCACCCATATAGTTTATCTTCATATTGCTTCTCCATTCCTCTGTGAAAAATAAAAATCTCCATCTTTTTTTTAAATAAAAATTTAGTCTAAAAACAATATTGTGATTTATCCTGTATTCCTTCTCATTGTTTAGGAATGTTGTTTAGTAATTGTTTCCTGTCTTTGCCATAATGACATGTGACTACTTAGTTTTATTTTGCTTTTCAAATATGGGAGACATTATTTTTTGTGGCTTGTAATTTTTCTATAAGCAATTAAAATAGTTCAAAAAATCATAAATGTAGAATTTCTTCAAGTGACTTTTTTTAGCTACTTGAGTGGGAAGGTGTTTATTGAGTGCCCATCCATTGTTGTGGCAGCAGTAATTCTTCACTGTAAAGTAGGTAATTTAAAAAAAAAATCCAGTCACTTCTTTTAGAGATAGATTATTTTAACATTTGGGCATATAATTTTTTGCCTTAAACCAGTTGTGAATGTTAGGTGATGCAGCTCTCCAAGAAATATGATTATGTAAAAGTTAACAATGAAATTCCTACTAGGATAAGTAAATTTACAAGGTGTTAGAAGTTTCTCAAATAAGCCATGCATACCTTTTCTGTTTACAAGCTATTTAAGATACAGCTTTAACCTTCCTTATGAATAATGGAGTCTTATTGAAGATTAGAGTTTGTATTTGTATTTTGAGGCTTTTCTCCCCCTTTGGAAAGCACTTCTAAAATCGTGCCAACAAATAACAAATGGACCATTTATAAGTGAAATAACCCTTTTGTTATTCGGTAGTCTTGGCATCCAGCGAAATAAATGTTAACTTTAGACTTGTGGTCCGAGGTACTATGCATTACTGTGCAATTATCTCAGGTTCTGCTTGTTAATGCATTTGGGCTGGGAAACACGTGTGTAATGTCACCACGGATCTGGGTTTGAGTTTGAGGGTTCCTTCCATCTTAAGACATTTTGAACAGTTCAAAAACATACGAATAAGATTTTTACCAGTGCGCTGGACCTTCTTAGACACTCTGGATCTCTTTTGTGATATGCCTGTTCATTTCCACTGTCTCTGTTTTGAGCATTGGCTTTGAAGTTCTGGGTCACAAACATCCACCCCCCCCCCCAGGACTCCTGCTGCCCTCCCCTTCCCACAGTCCTTTCACCCAGCGGCGCCACCTTCCTGTTCTACCCGTCAGGAGTCACGCTCCCTAATTGCGCCCAGGTGTGTTGTGTGTGTGTGTGTGGAGAAAAGAAAGACTCAGGTGTCTTCCTGGCTGGCCTTAACCTGGAAACCTAAAAGTGGCCAGCAATTCCAGATGCATTTCTGAAAGCTAGCTGAAGTCCACGTCGCCTGATGCACTACTTGCTGCAGTAACACTGAGAAATGTGGCATTTTTTGGATAGAGTGACCATGCCAATGCTGTCCATTCGTCCTTGTACCCTTTCCCCTGTGTACACAGCAGTTTCCTGTGTAAAACAGTGCCCATGTTCAATCCCATTTAATCCAGCAGTGGGGCCACAATGCATAACCTGCTCTTGCACAGGGAAGTTGGCCAGGGCTGTACCCTCTCTGGGGGCTCTCAGGAGGGAGGGTCTGTCCCATGCCTCTCAGCTTCGCTCCAGTCTCTGCCTTAGCCTTTTGAAACAGTGTCCGTTTTTATTAGTTCATGTTTGCTGTGCGTAACGATCACATTCCTCATGGGGAGCTGGGGCAGGTGGGGAGCTGGGGCAGGTACGGAGCCTGGATTCATTCTGCTTTCCTCCGCTTCCCTCCGCTCTCTTTATCTCTTTGACAAATGGCCCATCCCTGTGTTTCCTGTTACCCATCTTTTATTTTACTCTTCACTTATACTTTGGGTATCTCTGGAGAAAGCATGTGATATTTAGGCTTGTGTGTCTGATTTAGTTCACGTAACTTCATGGTCTCAAGGTTTTGCCTCAGTCTTCAGGTGGCCTTCTCCTGAGTCTCTTGTAAGGACGTGTGTCATTGGATTTAGGACCACTCTGGTCGTTCACGATAGCCACATCTCAAGATTGTGACTGGCAAAGAATCTTTTTTGAACTAAGTGAACTTTGAAGGGTGGGGGTGTGACATTGTGGACATACATTAGGTGGAGGGGGAGAGCCCGCCAAGCAACAGCAGCTTTCTTTGTTTGGCTGGGTATGACGTCCATCCAGCCCCTAAAATTATACTTTTAGGAAGAACCAACTTTCCCAATGTGTAAAAATTATCTTGCATTTCTTCATGTTCGACTGCTGTGTGTCATAAGTAATTATGATCCAAACTTACTGGGCAAAGAGTCTTCTTTTTTGAAAAGAAGTGTCATTGTCGTCCTGGTGATAGCAGGAGCTGCAGCATACAGCACCTGGAGGTAAGTCCCACAGTACCCCCTCCTGACTGGTAACACTTGTGCTGCTTACAGTGCCACCCCTCCCCTTGCCATTTGACTTTTCCTTGGTGCAGGCACAGCCAGAACGGCATCTCTTTGTGTGGTATTTCTAAATGTCTGCATTTAAAAGAAAATATATTTGGAGGGATTCTGAGTTGTCTATTAGTTGAGGTTTCTGCTTACAAGGCTCCGACCCTCAGAGTGCGAAAGCCTATACAGCAAAGTGTGTAGTTTTTATAATACTCCAGATCTTCATAAAAATTTTATAAATAGCTTTCTGAATGGGAAGTGGGTCAGATCTCACTGCTAAGAATGTCAGATATCATCCAGTTTGTGTACGTTTTTTGTCATTCAACAGTCGTTTTTGGTTCAGTTCTCGATTTGTGAGAAAAGAACTAGGATCATGTCTTGACATCTGCTGCCTTTTTGAAATTAAACCAGGATTTTCACCGTGCTGATGCGGGAGGTAATAGTCGTGGGGTAGCCTCAGGGTAGCATAGTTCTTTCTCCAGTTTACAATGGGAGACGCAGGTGAACAGGATTGCACAAGAGGGCTCCTAGCAGAGGGCTGGGCCTTCCCAACACGCAGCTGAGGGTGGGCCTGAGTGTCATAGAAGTCTTTTTTTTCCCCCATATTTTATTTTATTATTTGTTTTTTGAAGTACTGGAGACTGAACCCAGGACCTCACACACGCTAGGCAAGCACTCTACCATTGAACTACATCCCTAGCTCTCTTTTAATGTTTTTCTTTTTTTTTTATTTTAAAGAAAAGAAAAAAATAAAAACAATGGTATAAAATTTCAAAACAAAATTGTAAAACAGTTACAATAGTTAGTACACTGCTTATTGTTATCTTCAAAGTAGTTGCTCATATTATGAGATACAGGCATGAAAAATTGCTCAAACAATATAGGCATAAACCTTTCTCTTCAATGAACTAAGCAATTAGTAGTATAACTATCTTGTGTGTGTGTGTATGTAATTATTTTTCCTTTTTCCTTCCTTCTTTTCTCCTTTCCCTCATTCCAGTTTCTCTTTCCTTTTGAGCAGTTTCTTCCCATTTCACAATATGTAACTCACAACAGTCTTGCAGGACTTCGGGTTTCGTCAGCTTAGCCTTGTTTCTGGAGACTCACTGCCCCAGGCAAGCCGTAGTGAGGGTGGGCCTGAGAGCGGCTTTAGGGTGGCACTGGGGGCGGCTGCGCAGGTCTGTTAGGGCACTGATGAGTAGGCGGGGCGGGGTCCCATGGGGAGAGGGCCACCACAAGCCCATGAGCTGGTGACGCCAGCTTAACCTGAATCAGCTGTCATTAGAGGGAAACACAGCTCCACAGAAAGAGGGCGCCACGCTGACATGTCTAAAGGAATAGTTTCAGGTCTAAAATTATCCTGATTCTTGCTCACAGAACATGACATTTCCACAGTGGCTAATTAGACCCCTCCCTGGCCAGCCTGCCCAGGACAGCTGGCGCAGGGCGTGCGGGAGTAGCTGACACCTGATCTCAGCCCCAGATTCGGAGTGACGCCCAGGCCCATAAACTGGAGGAGCAGGGAGCCCAAGGTGTGGGCTGTGAGAGCCAGGAGTGTCCCTGAGGTTCTGCTCCAAGCAGGGTGCCGCCCTGGGCCCTCTCTGAACTATATATGGATTTATGGGGGAGAGAGGGCCAGAATGATAAAATGCTTCAACTGTAATCTAAAGAAATTATGACTTTATATTCTAGCTTTGACATATACTCTGGAATTAAGCTTTCTGCTCATAAAACACATTTTTGTTCTCACTTGGTTTTAATCAAATCTTCAACCCTCCTAAAAATGGTGATAATCACAATGACTGTTTTTGCTGCCTGGTTTCTGTGGGATTTGTATTGATAAGTATTCAGGACTAGAAATCTTCTTGGCTCTAACAAAACTCTTGACATAATGTGAAATTAAAATCTCTGTCACCATATTTAGGGAAGATGAAATTGCTTTACTGATAATGTGAATCAGATGCCCCGGAATCCCGTTGGGTTTAAATCTTGGAAGCAGTTGCCTGCGGTGCCGGAAATGGCCCTTCCCTCACCGGTAAGATCTGTCCTGCCAGGATGCCAGGACGCCGGGATGCCGGGACCCTGGGATGCCGGGACGCTGGGACACTGGGGTTGCTGACAGGGGACTGAGGGACTTCACCCAGGCATCTGGGGACACAGTTGTCCCCTGAGAAGACACCTCCCAGACTTGGTGCTCAGCCTGATTTCTGGCCTAATAATTCCTGACTGAGAATTGCTGAAATGCCTATTTTTGTACTTAGAATACGGAGCCTTAGAATTATTTGCTGGCAGAATCTCTTCCTACGTGGCCTTCTCTGCTGTCCCTCTCGAAGTGACTGGACTCTGTCAAGTGTGGTCACTTTAGGGCTCAGCCACTCCTGCAGCTGGTCACTCTCCATCCATTGCTCCACGCCTGGTCTCTCTGCTCTTGCTCACCCTCAAGAAGAAAATTCATTTCTGCATTCAGAACCCATCGCCCAGCATCAGCACGTGGCACTAGGTGAGCACAGAACTGACCGCCACGTGTTCAGAGAGCCCTGGCGGGAGGGCGATGGAGTCTAGGAACCACTTGTCCTCCTCTGCCTGGCCAGACATGTGAAGGAGGTGTCCCCAGTCCCAGGGCTGAAGTCCCTTAGCTCTTTGGGTTCCTGCAGTTATTTTCAAACTTGTTCCAGTGGTCATGGTGGTGTGGGGTTCTTTGGACCTTTGCTTACTTTGAGACTTTGTTCTTTTTGTTGTTCTATATTTTGTTTTGTTTTGGTTTTTGTTTTTGAGACAGGGTCCTGCTATGTAGTCCAGGCTGGCCTTGAACTCACTATGTAGCCCAGGCTGGCCCTGAGTTTGGAGTGATCCTTCTGCCTCCACCTCCTGAGCGCTGGGATCACAGATTGCATCACCACACTCAGCTTGTCCTTCATTTTGTCTGACTTCTTCCTCCCTGGCTTGCCTGTCTCCGCACTCCTCCATTCCCATGAAGTATTTCTGCCTTCACTGCACAGTGTCATCCCAGCTAGAATTGGTGTCTTTCCAGATCAAATATGTTTGTGAGTGTTTGGTTCAAAGGGGCCATCACAGGGCTTTCCTATTTTGGTTCTGTGTCCTCTCTGTGTCTCCTGGTGTTCTTTTTTCCCTTCTGAAAACTGGAAGATAAGGCCAACCTCTATACTCACTGCACAGAACCAGAAGTCAGCGTTGGCAGGGCTGCGTGTGGAGGACCCCTGTTCCCCTTGGGTCAGTGCTGAGCAGGGGCTGCCCTTTGAGGGAGTGGGTTTTTATGGCTACCTTCAAGGACATATCCCACCGACACTTCAGTTAGCATCACATTCAGTTGTTAAATGGGAAAATGTGATTTCAAGAACAAGTTTTAAAGAAAACAGAGAACAAGGAGTCAGGGAGTGACTTCTCATGTTCGGTCTGAGGCTGTGGCAGTGGCTCGCTGTGCACCCTTGTGCCCTCGCTGGGCCTTTCTGTGCCACCTTGTCTTTATCTGTAAGGACGTGTGAGTGTCACTGCTGTGAGTGCCCGCTGAGCAGGGCTGCAAAGTGCCCAGGATGAGGCCTGGCTCAGGGGTCCAGCCGTGGTGCGGAGCCTTTGCTCTGGCTGTGCGGGAGTTGGGGAGCCTGGTGCACGTTCCTCTTTCAGTGCTGACGTGCTCTCTCCCTACTGTTCGCTGATGCATCAGAGAGAAAAGCCTTCCAGATGCGGATCCACATCAGGCCCTTGACTGAGATTTTCCAGTGTGACGTCATCCTGCATGGAGGGAGGAGGCTAGAATCTCAAGTTCTTTTTCTTCCCGTCCTCTTCCTCATCACGCACTTGTTCACCTTTTCTGCCCTTCCACGAGGTGCTGAGTCTGAGCGCAGAGGCAGCATACCGGGTATGAGGTGCACAGCTGCAGGGGTGACCACATGGCTAGGCCGTCTCTCTTGGCCTGCATAACCAGAAGCTGACTGGGCCTGATCCTCCCCTTTGGCTGTGAGAGGGCTGGTTTCTTTCCCTCCCGCTTGGTGGAGAGGCAGTGAGTGTGAGTGGTCCAGCTCTGTCTCTGTCCTGGGCTGCTTGTCTTAGGTCCAGTCAATACTCTTGATCCTATTAAGGTGAGGGAAGACTCTGCCTGGTGAGACAGCCAGGAGCTGGTGGTTCTGAGACCAGTTCTGGTAGTAAGAGTATGAGGAACTTTACGTTAACATTTATATATTTTGTCATTGTGCTGGGGATCAAGCCCAGGGCTTCATGCATAGTAGGTAAAAGAAACTATTTTTTAAAAATTTAAGCTGGGTTTAGAGGCCCATACCTGCAGTCCAGGCTACTTGGGAGGCTGAGGCAGGAGGATTATTTGAAGCCCAGACTTTGAAGTCAGCCTGGACAACATCATAAGACCCTGTTTTAAAGAGAAAAAAATTCTCTAATTCCCTTCTCAGAAAAGGTACCTAACCTCAAACAACCCAATGCTTAAATATCATAATCTTTTTCCATTTCTTGACAAAATAGCTGCTTTGATACAAGAAACCTATATTCAGAGACTTCTAATTCTTTTTAGCTACCCTCAAAGACTTCTATTTGTTCCACTTAAAAAATTGCAATAGTGCTTGAAAGGACTGTTGGTGTAACTTTTCATGTATTCACCTAGCTGTTGGAGGATGCTAACTGGGATTAAGATAACACGGTCTCTCATTTGGTTTCATATCAGCAATGTTGCTTTAACAACATCCAAGAAAAAGGCTTGGTGCTTCTCATGAAGCACATGTTCATCTACTGTCCTTAGACCCCCACTAAAATAGCTAGATGAGCATTAAAGTTAAACATCGACGACATCAAAGGAAATGGGCCGTTACTGGCAGATGAGATCTCAGCCAGCTCCTAGGAGATGGCAAGCAGATGGAAGGAGGCAGCCAACGAGTACCAGCGCCCACTCTCTCCCCCTCCCAAAGCCTGGGCAGCAGCTCCCTCCCACAGGGGCTGGCACATACCGCATCACGCTGCAGAAAGAGAAAGCAAGGCCTTCTGTATACCAGGGCCAGGGCATGCGAAGTCGGGAAAGCCAGGCTACCACTGTGGATGTTTAAAAGCAACCGAAGCAATGGAGTCCTGATCAGTAAGGACAGGAGAACATCAAAGTGAGGACTTTGGAGGTTTCCTGGGCTCAGGGAGATCGCCCAGATGGAACTGTCACAGAACTCTGACCAGTAAAGACATGGACTGACCACTGGGTGCCAACCAGGCGGGTAGTGTGATACTGCTACTCCAGGGAATTGCCCCTCACCCTGGATGCAGGGGTTCCCAGTGTCCACTTTTGCCAGAGTGCAGCTTATCTGTTGCCAGGCCATGGGAGACCCAGACTCTCTGCTGTTAGACCTGCAGAAACCGAGGTAGAGAAAGATCGATTCTGACAGGAACCTCCAGACCTTGGTGGACTGGGTGCTGTGCTCGCCATGGACCATGCAGGGGGAGCCGGCCCTGTCTGGGGAACAGCGCAGCAGAGATGGAGGCAGAAGTAGCAGGAGTTTGGGTTCGCGAAGCGGGAAGTCCAAGATGAAGGTGCCAACAGGGTTGGCTCCTTTTGAGGGCCGCGAGGGAGGATCTGTCCCAGGCTTCTCTCCTCGGGTTCTTCATGGCCATCTTCTCCTTGTGTCTTCACACCGCCTTCCCTCCACACATGTCTGTGCCCAGATTTTTCCCTCCACACATCTGTCCTCTTCTCATTTGGACGCCACTCATTCTGCATCAGGGCCACTTGAATGACATCACTTGAACTACCTCTGTGGAGACCCTATCTTGGGTACTGGGAATTTAGGACTTCATTGCATGAATTTTTAGCGAGGGACACAATTCAGCCCCTAATACTCTCTGCATGAGTAGCTCATCTGTACCATAGGAGAAGAATCCCAGAATTTTTGGATGTGGGACTTAAGTAGTATTGTAGTCAGGGTTTACAGGGAAGTAGATTTAATGTAGGATACATAATTTATAAGATTCTTTTATAATATTCACCAAAAAGTCAAATGCAGAAGAGTGCAGGAGATCTGTCCATGCACTACAGACCCAAAGAATCCAGCTGAGGGCCTGGATCCCACAGCAATGTCCTGCACAAGTCAAGCTGGAGGCTTAGAGGCTTAGAGGCTTGGTAGTGTCTCATGTAAGTCCATACCAAGGATCTGGACCAGGAAGGTCCAAAGGCCAGTGGTGGAAGCTAGAAAGTCTGCACCAGTGGGATGAAGGTTCTGTGCCAGCCAGCTGAAAAATCTGCACTGGAGCCAGGAAGCATCACTCACGGTAAGGACCAGAGCTCCCCAGAAGAGAACCACAGCCAACCTCAGTGACAGCGAGGACCCAGGCTCCTCTGACAGTGAGAACAGCCAAGTTCATATCAGGAAAACGAGCACAGCAAGCTTCTCTAGGAGAATCAACAATGCACCATCTTCCCCACCAGTTCTCCTTTTATGCTGTTAGCAACAGTCCTCAGATGGGCCTTTTACGACCAGCACCATGCAGACTCAATTCAGCTGGTGTTCCAAATTAGCCATTAGTCCATCACAAGTAACATGGCTGGCACATCTGCTCCTCCTTCCTGCTGGCAGGCTGGAGGGGAGAAACGGAGAAGGGAGAGACAGAGAGATAGGGACAGAGACTGACTTTATTGGGTAATATAAGCTAGGCCCACCCTGAGGCGGAGAGGGAACGGGTCCCCAGGTAATTGGGGCAGAGGCCTGCAGGTCTTTGCTCCTTTGCGATATAAACAAATGGCCCAGGGAGAGACAGCTCCATCTCTAGAGTGATATGCTCTCCTCTCCTGTGGCCAGGCCGTGTCCTCTGTTCAGCCCTAGCCAAGTTGCCATTCTCTTTGCTCTGAGAGCCTAGACTGCATCGAAGAGTGAAGGTATCCAGGGGTCACTAAGCATGTCGTTAAAACTTAGACTATGAAAGAGGCCAAGACAGACTGACAACAGAAGAGCTATTTTGATGAAATGAATGGGATTTTAACCCCTTACTAGGGTGTGCATCTGTCTTGGTTACTTTTCTCTTGTTGAATTCTGTCTTGGTTACTTTTCTCTTGTTGCTGAGACAAAATACCCAACACCCAAAATGAAGAAAGGAAAGGTTTATTTAGCTTACAGTTTGTGGAGGTTTCAGTCCATACTTGGCTGCTTCAGAGGCAGAGTGGCACATGGCAGAGGGCAAACTTCATGGCAGCAGAGGCCAGCAAAAACAACCAGAGCAAAAGGGAGGAATGGCAGGGAAGGAGCCTCTTTCCTTCTCTTACATTGTAAACAGCCTACCCCCACCCAGGGGGCGTGTACCTCTCACACAATCCCCATGCCCTCCTCTTCCACAGGCTCAGGATGTGTACAAAGTAAGCACCTTGGTTTCCTGCTGAGTCACTCAGCCAAACCTCTAGACTCCCCAAGTTGACACAATGTATCAACCATAACAGCATCTCTCATCAAGACTCATCCACCCTTAAAAGAAGAGTAATATGCTATTAAAAGTAACCGGTGTAGCACTTACCCACCATATGCGGGACCTGCTTTTATATCACTAGCCTCACCCCAAAATAACAACAGTATTGGAATAGTATAATGTTTGCCAAAATTAAGAAATCACTGAAAAATCTACAGCTGAGAAAGTGGCTCCGTGGTAGAACACTCACCTAACATGGGTGAGGCCCTGGGCTCAACTCCCAGCACCACAGCAACAAAACAAAGAGGCTAAAGCTAAGGAACTATTTTAATTAAGGACTAAAAATGTAAATATGAAATATATTATAGAAAAGATAAGGGAAAATAGAAGAGGGTAGAAAAAATGTCCTAATGGTCTGACTGCACATAGTCAGTACTAGCCAGATGTGCCTAGTTAAATTCAAATTAATAAAAACTAAATAAAACTTTCAGTTCCTCATTTACACTAACCTTACTTCAACTATTTGTTCTTTTTTTTTTTTTTTTTTTTTTTTTGGCGGTACTGGGGATCGAACTCAGGACCCTGCGCTTGCTAGGCAAGCGCTTATTGCACTGAGCTATATCCCCAGCCCCACTTCAACTATTTGGTACCCATATGTGGTCAGGGAGTGCAGTTCTGGACAGCACAGATTGGTGTAGAATTGCCATCTGTGCAGAGTTCTGTTGAATAGCTTTGACAACACAGAAGAGTTGGAAAGTAAAAAGAAAGAATGAGAGGAAAATTTCAGCTGAATAGTGAATGGTACACAAAGAAGTGAGTCCTCATTTTGAAAGGCTATGCCTACAACCAACCCGAATGGATTTTAAAAACACATACCTGGATGTACCATTGTGAACTTTCAGAGAACTAGGGATGAAGGGAATATACTAAAAGTTCCCATTCCCACAGGGGTGTAACTAGCTACCCACAAGGGAATGAGAATTAGTAGTGCTGAAGTTCCGAGGGAAAATGATTTTAAGTCTGGAATTATGTTTCCACTCAAACAGTTGTATTTGAAGACAGGCATAGAGATTTGTGGGCTCTGAAAGACTCACACAGTTTGTTTCATGCTTTTCCTTTCTTAGCAAGTTACTGGAGGGTGTGCTCTAGCAAAACAAGAAAGGAAACCAAAAATGATGGCGTGAAATCCAGGGGTCCCACCTGTGAAAGCAGTGAAGGAAGTCCTGGGAAGTCAGTTACAGAGGCGCCTGTTACCCCTTCAGAGTGGGACTGGACAGCACACTCAGGAGGAGCTGCTGGGATGTGAGGAAGCACTACTGTGAGCTAGAGCCTAGTAAAATCTGGACATACTAATTAGTTCTTACTTGTTTTACCACCAAAAGGCGGTCTTGAAACAACTGAATTTATTCTTACGTAGTTTTAGAGGTCACCGAAATGAAGGTGTGGGCAGGGCCATGCTTCCTGCAAAGCTTTGTGAGAGAGGCTGTTCTTTGCCTTTTCGTGTCTGGTGCTTGCTGGCCTTGCTGGCATCATTCCAGTTTCTGTTTGTCTTTCTTTGTGTGTGTCATTGGGTTTAGGGCCACCCAGATAACCCAGGATGACATAATCTATTTTTGTCTTTTTTTTTTGAGGCAAAGTCTCACTATGCAGTTCAGGCTGGTCTTGTACTCACTTTGTAGCCCAGGCTAGTGTCGAACTTGCAACGATCCTCCTGCCTCAGCCTCCCAAGTGCTAGGATTACAGGTGTGCACCACCATGCCTGGAAGGTGACATCACCTTGAGATCTTTATTTACATCTGAAAGAGACCAATAGGTGTCAGAGATTAGGACATGGACTTTTTTGGATGTGATACTAGGGACTGAACCTAGGGGTGCTCTACCGCTAACTTACATCCTTAGCCATTTTATTTTTTACGCTGAGACAGGGTCTTGCTAACTTGTCCAGGCTGGGCCTGAACCTGTGATTCTCCTGCCTCGGGCTTCCGAGTAACTGGCATTACAGGTGTGTACTGCCATGTCCCAGTGAGAACCTGCCTTTTTGTGTCCACCATAACCAATGTAGGAAGGTGGCTGTTAGACAAGAGAAGAACTTTCTCCTCGAATATATTTGTCTGAAATTTAAAATGTCTATTGATTTACAAAATAATTGGGTTTCAGTGTGGTATAGATGGGTTTTTTTTTTTGATGCTATTAATATTTCCCATGGAATGGCACAGTGAACATATTGAGAAGGAAATATCCTAACATTACAAATAATACCCCTATAGTTAATACACTGGTGGTTACTAATATCTATTCATGTATCTATAGCCATTTATATGGTAAAAATAATACCAGTGTAGCTAGTACTGTAAGCTGCGTTTATGTCAAGACACAAAAAGTTGTTGTCAACTCTTAGAATGAATCTGTAGGCAGCTCATGGAAGATAAGGCAGTTGGTGCTGAGCAGAGTAGAAATGCCGTTGTATTTGACACTTCAGTGGGTGCCTGGGTGGGGAGCAGGTGGGGGCGAGGCGTGGACGGCAGAGTGTGGGTGCTGCTGTCCCAGGCTGAGCAGCAAGGCTGGGGCTTGAGTCTCGGAGATAAAACAGGAAGAGGTGTTTTAGTGCATTGCTGGGCTTTCTTAAGAATCCACTAGAAAAACTGGCAATGGATGACTGAAGGAGGGGCAGGGGGGAGATGGATGAAGTGTAAGCTGAACCCTCCCAGCAAGCGAGAGGAGAGGACGGTATGTAAAGTTGCCAGGGGATGGGAACCAGGAAGGGGCCCTTGGAACCAGTTAGACAAAACAAGCTGCATCTGCAAGAGCATTTTTCATGCGGCTTCTTGTATGGGAGCTTAGCAAGATCCCAGGGGACTTTTTAATCACACATTTTCCTTGATTAACAGCATGGTCTGATCACCACACATTTATCTTCCATCAGCAACTCAAAATTGTAAAATAGGGGTTTTGTCATTTTCTGCAAAACTACCTTCAACAGCACTGTATTTATACCATTTTCTTTGCTAGTAAGTGAGATCAAAGTAGTGCTCCAGCAAATTATGCTTATGGTCGACTTAGGTAAAAAGGATTTATGCAATCAAATTTACAGATTGTTTTTTATTGATCACAACTTTTATGCTAGGGATCAATTTTAATCTACTTGGCATCTTTAATTGCTTATCCACTTAAAAAATTAACTGGTGGATTGAAGAACCCCTTCAAATGTGAATTGTTTTTGCTGTTAGTGAAAATATGGTATTATGTTGTCTGTTACTGTTAGGATAAAAGAAAAACTGCTGAATAGGCTATTACCCTTTTAGACAAAAAAAGAGTAGAGGAAAGAAAAGCAATCTCGCCTGGCAGCTGCTGTAACATTTCAGCACATTGATCTGCCCACTGTAGTGA
The DNA here is from genome assembly GCA_004027595.1 of Dinomys branickii. NCBI lineage: Eukaryota > Metazoa > Chordata > Mammalia > Rodentia > Dinomyidae > Dinomys > Dinomys branickii. Next base: position 96,651 of record PVLD010002230.1, read on the forward strand.
AGCATAACTGTATTCATTCATTTGTTCATCCATTCATTCCGCAAACTTGAGCGCCACCAGTGTACCAAGCATTGAACTCTGGAGCTGCAAGTATGAATGTTCTTTTCAAACTGCAGTCTTAACTAGCAAACTTTGTTCATGGGCCTTACTCTGGTACCAGGTTTCATTCAATTCCTTCAGAACATATGGAGCCAGACTTCCATCTGAACTCACAGAATTAACAAACATCCCTTTCCTGGTTCTCAGAACATGGAACAACTGTAGAACAGTGCCCATCATAGAGTTTGAGGGCAAAAAACAGGAGGAGAGACTCACAGGTAAAGAAACAGTGATGGTCACCAAGAGTTCTTCGGTGCGTCTGCTCCGCTTGGAAGTCAGAAGTGCTGCCACAGGGAAACTAAGCTTCCTCAGGCTGTGGGAGTTTTATGCTCATCTCTCTGAGCTGGGTGTAAGTCTGACTTACCAAGTCACTCTCAAATCAGACTTTAGATTTGAGCTCCCTGTGAATTCTACAAGGCACTTGGATTTCCCAGCCAGAGTGCAGTGTCCACTTTCTCCCTCATGTCCTGCATCTCTTTGGCCATGCCTCTGTCTGGTTGCCCCGGATTCTACATAGACTCAAAGCACTCTTGATATCCTACGATGGACTCAGATCATGGGGACATTTATTCAACGACCCCTGGACCCTTGATCGCCTCTATTCCTCCCTCTCTCCCTCTTGAATACTATATCTCTGCTGCATTCACCCTGTAAGCTTGCATGCACTGGGAGGTGCTGTAGTGGAATGGCAGCCCAGTCCCATCGCTAATTGTGTCAGGAAGGACAGGCTTCTACCTTGGTGAACCAGGAGTGGCGATATAAGTTGCATATCTCATACATGGGTGCATGAAACCATGCATAGCAAGAATGACCACTTGGTATAGCCATCCTAGTGAAGGCTGTATGCCAGGACACTGCCACTGGCCCCGTTCAAGTTGGAGACAAAGGTGGACACTGTGGGCCTAGCAGGCTCTGAGAGGGATTTAATGCAGGTGGCTTGGGGCCTGGGAAATCAGCGAGAGGCCTTGAGGTGCTGACTGCTGGATGGCTGCAGGGTCAGTTCCTGGAGGGCCACTGCTGGGGTGGGGAGCAGAGGGAGACCCTAACAGAGCTGCCCACCTCAAGTACACATGCTGCACCAGCTCGTAACACCCAGGAAACATGGAGCCAGGCCCTGACACACTCCCTCTCTAGCAGTTCCCAGCATGCTGGAGACTTAGACATGAACTGGCCAAGTGGCCGTGGAGGGTCTCTGCCTCTGTGCCTGCTGTCACCTCTTGTGTGGACATATCTAACTGGCAGATGCACATCCGCTGTTGGAGAGCCTTACCTGCAGGGAGCCCAGGACCAGAACCCGCATCCCTTGCTGCCTCTGTGAGACAAGAAGGTACTGTAGAAGGAGGGCTGGAAGCTTTGGGGCTCAGTCTCAAAGGGTGCATGGGCTCTGGTCAGTGGGCGTGGCCCCACCCTGTCCGTCACATCTCTCTCTGTGTCGCTGGGTTATGAAGTCCTGCCTCCTCCAGTTGCCCATCTGTGGCCCCAAAGTACATCTCTGGAGCCTTCTATCGCCTCTCAGCTCCAAACATTCACTCCTGCCCCTAATCCTTTCCCAAGATGCTTTAGAGGGTGTCAGTGCTTTCCCACCAAACGCTGGACCCAGTCCAAGCCCACTTGCGCTCACTAAAGACCTTTCCCTCGCACCCTGGAGATCGGTCACTTGCTGTGCTACCTCCTGCCAGCTCCCTTCATCTTAGTGCTGCTATCAGGATTTTGGTTCCTACCGGCTGGGAGGCTCTGTGCCACTGGGAGCTGACCAGACATCGCTTTGCCACCCCTCCTGGGGCCCTTCGTGTCCACATGGGCTTTCCCTGCTTAGGTTTACTGAGTATTTTCTTGCTAATACATAAACCAGTATAAGATTCATTTGTTTGTCATTTAAATAGGTTAAAATTGATGTTTTTCTTTTGAGGGGATGAGGAACAGCCCAGTAGCAACATAATTAAATGGAAGATAGAGGGATTTAGAACAAAACCAGACAGCCGGCCCTAAAGATTGGGAAGCAGAAAGCCCGCTGTGTGGTGATCAGAGAAGCTCTTCGTCGTGGGGAAGCCCAAGTCCTGCAATCTAAGCACATGAGAAAGATAAAGAGTGAGCTAGGAGAGGAGGGAAGTCTGAAAAGTTCATTCACTGGGAGAAGCACTTAAAGCAATAGCAGTAAAAGGTGGTTCTGTATTTCAAACATTGGTGTAAAAAGCTGAAAGTCACAGAGGTCAGTCAGGAAGCATTTCACAGAGTGCAGGGTAATGGGAAAATCATGGCTTTGATGATTTCCCATCTTTGTCCTTCTTACTTAAAAATCGTAGTCCATGGAGTAAAGTTGGTGAGATTCCTTCATTACTCCCTAATTTTTAAAAAACCAATTGCAAAAAAATTAAATGAATGGGAAAAAAAGCCAGTTGCTTTTCCTGCCTCTGGTGTCAGGTGAAACCTCCCTTCCTTTCCTGGTGCTTCTCTTCCTGGTTGTTGGGAGAGGTGGTCCTGTTGGCGTCCCCGCCACCTTCTCCCCTCTGGCCACAGCACTGGCTGCAGAGGGCTAGACTTCTAGCTGTGAGTTCCTTTTCTCAATTTGTAGTTCATCAGCCAGCACCATTGAACTCCTTCTGGTTCCAAACGCGCACCCTGTAGTAGCTGTGTCCCTAGAGGGAAGGTTCCCTGTGAGGCGCGTGTGCTCCCAGCTGTGGTGGGTCTGCTCCTGGGATGCCAGGGGACACCAGGGAATCCTGTAGGATTCTGGGGCCGGGGTATTTTGGAGACTCCACAGTGAGTCCCGAGTAAGACTGGTAGAACTGGATCTGCCTCTGCATTTGATTTCTAACAAGAAGGCTGACTTATTTGGAAGACAAATGAAGCATATCTTTTTAAAGCCAGGACACTGTGTGTGTGTGTGTGTGTGTGTGTGTGTGTGTGTGTGCGCGCGCGCGTATGCGTAATATACACCAAAACCAACTCAACAACTGGTGGAAACAAAGGCAGCAGGAACTTTTTAACTCATGGAATTTGATTTATTTTCCCTGTGCTGGGAATGGAGCCACGTGATGGACAGGCATCCGACCACTGAGCCATGTCCCTGCCCAGGCATTGGAGATTTAGGCAGTATAACTTTCAGAATTTTATAATGGCTGTGTGGAGTGGGGGAGGGAAGTTGGTGGCAAAGGGGGGGCGCTTAAAACAACAGAAATTTATTATCTCAGCGTTCTGGAGACTGGCAGTGCGACTCTCCCCAGGCCAGGACCACATCTCTGCCAACCCTCGAGGAGCCCTTTCTTGCCTCTTGCAGCTTCTGGTGTCTCCACCATGCGTCAGTAACAGATGTGTCACTCCAGGCCCACCCGCGCCTTCTCTGTGTCTTTGCGTTGTCTCCCTTGTGTCCCTCAGTGTGTTTCCGCATTTTTAAGGCCGTCCGCCATACTTGCTTAGGGCCCACCTTCATGTCCTCTTTCACAGTTTCCGGGTTAGGTCAGATGCTAACGTCTTGGGGGTTAGGATGTTAGCACATCTTTTCTGGGCATAAGCCCCAACTCTATGGCGTGTGACCCCTGCTCTCACTGGGTGTCCCATGGACAGGCATCGCCTCAACAGCCTCACGTGTGTTTTTGGCGGTCTCTCCATTGGGTTTCAGAAGTTCTGTTGTCATTTTAGATTCTCACGTGCCTCACACTCTGCTGGCCTCTGGTCTAAGGAAGTGAGCCTAAGCCCAGAACTCAGCGGGTACCACGCCTCCAACTTGCTTACATAACCACGGTGAAGAGTTTATAGCCAGAAGGAAGAATCAGCATTCACATGGAATCACCTCTATTAATGCACTGGAAATTACTGATTCTTTTAAAACCCTGGTCCTCTTGTAAAATAAAGGTGACCCAGCGGTGGGACGTCTCATTTGTGATAAGCTTTAAAGGAAATGTAGGGCTTGCTCACACAGCCCATGTGCATGCTGGGTGTTCAGGAAGCGTTAGCAATAATTCTCATTAATTGTGATGCTAGGTTAACATAGCTGGGAGAATATCAGAAACACTCATTTCTGAAACTTTCCAGGGTCTGTAATATTTTGGAATCACTGAGCCCCACCAGTCCTTAACCTGGTCAATTAAAGTTTTATATATTTCCTGCTTATCAAACAAACTATACTGTGATGAAAGTTGCATAAAAGAAAAAATTCTGTTGCCACGCTGAGGTCCTCATTTTCCCAAATGCCCTTTCAGTCCATGTCCACCATAAAGATCAGCATTTGGTGTGATTTCGATGTGGCTAGGACTCTGTGCTGGCTTAATTTTCACTGAGACTTATACCAGAGACATATTTCAGTGTGGACTCGTGGTCTTCATAGAGCTGAACAATGAAGGAGCCCTGGACTCTAGTCCACCACTTACCTGGCCATCGCCGTGGTCACCAGCCTCTGTTAGGTACACCTTGTTACACCCACTGTGTTTGCTTGTGCTTTGCTGCTTTGCCACCTTCGGCATCAAGGCACCTGCCTCAGCCCACCTCACGTCTTTCAGACTTGCCTGGGAAGCTTCATGGACACAACTTGGCCAAGAGGATGGGAGGTGCAGGCACACACTTCCTTTCTGTCACCCTCAGACACCATCCCGAGGCCCATTCCAGAAAGTTCCTCAGGCCACCTGGCAGATGGTGCCACTTCACCACCATGGTGACCAGCTAGCCATCTCCACGCCCCACATAAGCCCCCTGCAAGGAAGCCCTCCCCTCCAGCTCGTTGCTGGGGGCTGAGGGGCTTAGACAGCTGACAGGCGACCGCATAAATGGTTCCTGCTGTAATTTCCTGAGTGATCTCTGCTGTTAGATAGCAAAGTAATTCTGAAGGTACAGTGAATATTGTTACACCCAATTTCTTTCTTCCTTTTAAAAAGGATTTTGGGGGCAAACTCAAAGAGCAAAGCTACCAAGTTCGTGACTACACACACTTTACCAACTCCTGTAGATAGTCACTACTAAATCACATGACCACACACACTTTACCAACCCCTGTAGGTGGTCACTGCCAAATCCCTTTCTGAAATAGTTGCGTCAGTTTCAAACACCACCAAATGTGAGTGGGACCGTTTGGTGGTTTTTCCCACAGGAGTTTGAGTAGGAGAGAAGTTAGGCTTCCTTTATTGTTGTAGTTTGTGTTTCAGGGTTAGGAAAGTTGAGTGGGTTTGTTTGATTTGTTATTTTTGTACCTCTGGTTCTCAGAATGCCCCCACCCCCGTGAAGGAATTGCCGCATGGTGCAGACAGAAGGAAACCTGGAAGCAGCAGAAATTCTGCACCAGGAACCAGCGATGACACCAGCTTTGGCTCAGATGGCACCAGGCAGTTTCTTGAAGAGTGACCGGAAGCTGGGTGGGCACAACAGGTGAGGCTGCAGTGCCTCTGGGTGGTTTACTAGTGGACTTTCATTAATAACCGAGGATTTGCATGACAGCGCTGAAAGAACATTTTTCTTTCCACCTTTCCTACCAGGAAACTTGCCAGTTTAGTGGCCTCTTAATACGATGCTGATAACCCTGAGAGCGTGTCCTTGTTGCTTTTGAGAATTGACAGTATTTTAGTACTATAGTAGTCTCCCCTCGTGTGTGGATACAGTCTAAGATCCCCAATGAATGCTGGGAACTGGGAATTGTACCAAGCCCAGTATGCACTGTTTTTTCTATGTATGCACTTAGGAGATGTGATCAAAATATACAGTGAATATTTTAAAAATTAAAGAAAGCCCACTCATTACAGTAAAGGACACAGTGTCACGAGTCTCGCTCAGAATACTCTCCCTGGCTCTGAACACCTTCATCCCATTGTTCTTGCTACTTTGCGAGGCAGCTCTGGAGTCCTCTTTTGTGAGGTCTTTAGGGGGTGTGATAGAAAATACGGCAAATGCAGCTGCCCAGCGCCTGCTGGTGCGAAGGCAGTTCAGAAACGCATCGCAGCGTCCTCACCGCCTTACTCACTGGATCCGGCATCGCGCGACTTCTGGCCCCTCCCGAAGTCAAAATGACCATGAAAGGGAAATGTTTTGAATCGATTCGGGGCACTGAGGCAGCCAGGACAGCGCAACTAAAGACACTGACAAAAGAAGACTCCAGAGCTGCTTCAGAAAGTGGCCAGCATGATGGGATGAATATGTTTGAAGCAAAGAGGAATATTTTGAAGGGGATTAAAGGCATCGTGTCTTTTAATGCAATACATTTTTAAAAAAATTTTAAACATTCACCATATGTTTTGATCATGCCTGAACAGCTTCATTTTGGCAGATCTGGATTGCCAGCATCACTTCTCCTGTGCTTTGGGGATTTTACTGAGTAAAATAAGGTTACTTGCACGTGATGACCCCAGAGCCCTGGGGGCTGCAGAGTGACCCCAGGCAGGCGGTGTCCGCAAGCTGGACTTGATGGATGAAGGACAAGCCGCAGCCTGGGTTGGCCAGAGTGAAGTAACAAAAGTGAGCCACACCCCCTGGGTGGCCTGTGATTTAAAACTTAGGAATTGTGTGTTTCTAGAACCTTTCATTTAATAGGCTGCAAGGGATTAAAGCCACAGAAGATACAACTGCAGAAAAGTGGGAGCCTTGTAATTCTGTTCCTTATCCCCATTCTCTTGGTATTTAGCAAGCATGGCACTATGCTATTTGGTTCCTCTGGATGTCCCAGGATTACATACAGAGAGAACATCTGGGGACAACAAATTGATTTTGTCCTCCAAGGACAGGAGGAAAATAGCTAAGTAGGCCTGTTCCACATAGCTCCAATGCAAAGAAGTATTTGTCTAGGGAATGTAAACACAAAACAAGGTGAATTTTATGCATATGTATCCCATACCTGGCCCGGGCACGCTCGTGTGTCCTAGGACATGCATGTAGCCCATAGCACCTACAGTGATGGAGCGAGGCAGAGACAGAAGAGCATGCCCCCCGATCCTGCACATCCAGAACAGGTACATGGGTGGCTGTGACTCCCAATGTGGGCCTGCATGGTGCATCCTCGTGTGTACCAGCGCAGAAGAGATGGAAGGGTTCTGTGTCCTCGAAGGTGGTATCCCATTATCCCATTCATTCTCTGCAGTGTTTCCATGGGAGCGACTCCTTCATGTGTAGCAAACAGACATTTGTGATGATTGAACTCATTTTGAAGGAGAGGGAGAGGGAGCTCGAGGCATGCCAGAGCATGGGGCAAACTGCAGGCAGTTCTGAACTGACAAGTGAGTGTCATCCCAGAGGCGCTTGTTGGTGCAGTAATCTGCTCTGCCATTGTGCGTCACTTTCCAAAGAAGTAGGGGCTGTGATATTGACTTCAACTTAATTTGTTACTGTTTCACCAGTGCTACCACTTCTGAAACTGAGGTGTGTACTACTCTCAGTGGGGTCTTACATGAGTCTAGAAAGCTATTAGTTGTTGCGTGTGGCAGTGCTTTTAAAATGTTTGCCTTTCCCTGCCCCCACAAGTATTTCCACAGGTCAGAAATATGCCGAGTGCTTCGATGAAACAGTGATCATTTCAGTGATACATTTAAATTTTACTTCTTTGTTTTTTTTGTTTCTTTTAGCCATATTCTGAATTAAACGCTGTACTTACTGGGGGATTGCTTGCTTTTTAAATAGCTGTCTCCGACTGGGACAGAGCTCCGTGGTAAAGCGTTTGTGCCTCATGCGTCGGGACCTGGGTTTGGAAGTGGCTGTCTCACTTGGAAGTGGCTGTCCGCTATGTCTGAACATGGCTCTTGTCTCATGCTTGTTCTTCTGTTTTCCGGAACGGCCTGTGGCCCATGGCTGTGAGACATCAGGAGGGGTAGACTTCATGGTAAGGGTGCTCCGTGTGCTCCTCCGCCTCTGTCCTGTCTGCCGCTGCCCTCGTCTGCTTGCCCGGGCATCTGGTTTTTGTTGTTGTTTTTTGATTTTTGTCTTTTTGAGACAGGGTCTTGCTGTGTAGTTAGGCTGACCTTGAGCTCACTTTGTAGCCCAGGCTGGTCTCGAACTAGCGACAATCCCCCTGCCTCAGCCTCCTGAGCGCTGGGATTACAGGCGTGCGCCACCATGCCCAGCTTTTGCCTGGGCATCTGGATGTATGTTGCTGTTATGACACACACCAAGCCCATCACACCTCCTGTACCAGTGAAAACAGTGTCAGCGAAACATCCCAAAGTACAGTTTATTTTTTAACGCTCCCACCAAGTCCAGTAGATTGATGTGCTGTGTCTGACAATCGATCCACTGAGCCTCCATCACCACATATTACTTACCTAACTTTAAGTGCCTTGCGCCAGGCTAGGCGGCTCCTCAGTGGATGCAGGGGAGTGGACAGCCGCTCATGGGCACAGGGCGCCCCATGCCCCTGGTCGGGCCTTGCTGCCAGGTGTCAGTCGCTCTGGCCTCTTGCATTCCCCTTGCCCGTCTTCTTTTCAGCCCACCCAGCCACCTTGGCTTCCCCCGTCCTTCGGCCCCCGCTCCCCTCCCGCACCCTCCCCTTACTCCCGCTCCCCTGCCCCCCTTCATTTCAATCACAGTTCTCACTTGAGGTTCATTTTAACTCCTCGTATGTCTTTTTACAGTCTGGACTCTGTGTCTTCAGACCTGTGGGTTTAAGACAGTCACTGATGTGAACTGCACTGATCCCTCAGTAGCAATCTTTATTCAGTTCAAGCTCTTGTGTTTTTTTCTTTTAAAAACAAGGTTAAATGTCATATAAGCATCAGTGAGGGTGCCCAGGAGGTGACAATGTGAACATTTGGGTTAGAGAAGTACAGAAACTTCGTTTTGAAATCACTGCTAGAAGCTGGACATGGTGACTCATGCCTGTAATCCCACACTTCAGAGGCTGAGGCAGGAGGATCGCCACAAGTTTGAGGCCAGCCTGGGCTACATAGTGAGTTCAAGGGCAGCCTGAAATCACTGCTAGAACAAAATGCAAAATAAGAGATTTGTGAGGGGTTCCCCAGACTTGACAGAGGATAGATCTCCTAGTAACTGTATATTTTGTACTTGTGGCATAGTAATCATCTTAGCTGGGGATGCTTGTTAGCTATTTGAATGAGTGAATGAATGAATCAGTGAATGTCAGACATTTAAAATCGGCTCACCCTTCCAATCGGCTCACCCTTCCAATCTTGTGGGCAGTGGTTCAACAAAGCCATCATGGTACAGTGATCCTCTCTGTTCTTCCTAATCCATGGTGCTCTCGCCACACACCGCAGGCCAGTAAGAGGGGCCTGGGAATGAAAGTAGGTCTGCCTGGAGGGCTCCTCTTCCCTCCATGCCCTCTGCCCAAGGTGGAGTAAGGTGGAGGAGGTGCCCCAGCACCAGGGGCCCTGGCTCCCAGGTCCTGACCCCGGAGAAAGGCAGAAGCAAAGTATTATGTGAGCACCTGAGTGCACAGTGGTCTCCATTCTTTCCCCTACATTATCTTTACTCACTTGTTGGAGCCCAGGCAGCAGCTGGCGCTGGTCCAGGCAGGCAGTTGCCTTCAGGTTGTGCTCTGCATCCTCCTTCCTGGTGTGCTTTTCTCTCACCCACAGACCAGGTTGGCACCTGCACAGCCAGCTTCTGCTTCCTTAGTGCTTTGGTTGCCTTTTGGCATCGAATGAACATCTCTCAGCCCGAGAAGTAAAATCTAAGATGTGACGTCCAGCAGGTATTTTTTGGAGGACTCAGTTCAGCCCCACTCAGATCTTTGTGTGTGTCAGTAGACTTCTCTAGTTAGCTTTAAAACTTTATTTGCTCCGTATTTTGGTTTTCTGCACTGGGCACGTTGTAGGTACGACCTCTGTATGCGTGGGGATCTATAATCTAATACAGGTAAGACCCTGGTATAAGCAGCTGATAAGCCCAGGCTATCAAACCCCCATGCTCATGGCCATTCCAGCTCAGGGTTCTTGGTGACTTCAGTGCTGAGGACAAAGGAGCACGTGAGGGACACCCACTGAGGGGTCTCTGGTCTCCCCGTGTCTTCCCCTGGCTGGGGCCTGGGAGTATGATGAAGAGGAAGATCTTAAAAGATGGCCTTGGGCCCAGGGCCCGGTGCTGGGCTGACTTTGGTCAACACACCTTCCTACCTGCTGCTGTGCCTGTTCCACAGGGCGCCTCCCTTCCTGTGCCCCAGCCCTCCTGAGCCTGCCCTGATGGCTGCGGCCCTGCCGGGTAGCAGCCATCTCCACCAGCCACAGTTTTGCTTTATGTGGAAACCCTCAGCATGTCCTGCATCTTTCTTTTGGCTGCCCAGTGAGTGTACCTGATCTGATTGTGTGTGTGTGGGGGGGGGTCTTTCTAATTTATTCCTAAAGCCTAAAGCCACCTAGCAAGTGTCTTCATTCTGGGTGTGTAGCTTTGTAACCAAGCTTCTTTGGTTTGGATTCATAGTACTATATTATGCACCGCTTCTCCATGCAAAAGTGGAAATAGCCTGGAGTTTGGAGTCCGACTTCTGTCCTGTCTGTGGCCACTGCCAGCTGTGCAACCTTTAACGCCTGCCTTGCCCTCTCAGGTGAGCCTCAGTCACACAGAAAAGCTGTACCTGAAGGACTGAGCTGTGGTGCATGTGAGGGAGACAGGTGCCTTTATGAGGGCGGCCCCCGGAAGGCTGCCGGTGAGTGTTGTTGCCATCAGGACTGTTCCGATGCCGTGGGCTTGGACTCACGAGCTCTTTCTAGTGATTCAGTGGCAATAGATGCTGGTATGGAGGAGAAAGTCTGGCGGGAGGGCTGTTTGGAGCTTCTCAGTGTAACATTTGATTCATGTGAGAGTGGCTGTGCAGAGTCAGGCATTTGCTCAGCCCTGTGTACCTGTGTACGTCAGGGTGCACGGGAACAGAGCGGCCTGCTCCAGCCTCCATCCGTGCTCCTGTCCCCTCCTCCCGCACCCCTACCCCATGTGGAACCCAGTGTCCAGCACTGAGGGGAACTTTGTGCAAAATGTGAGCCAGTGGGGTTGCTGTAAAGGTCCTGAGCCCAGCAACTGAGCGGACTCGCTCTGCCTTCCTTTCATTCATTCAATGAACATGTCCCTCCCCTTTCTCCATAAAGCGTGGCGTCTTTGGAGCCTCTTCAGCTCCTCCCAGTCCCTAGTGTCTGCTCCTTAGCCTCTGTTTCTGATATTAGAACTGATGTGGCTTTATAATGTCACTGTCATTCTCAAGGGCCACGCAGCTGCTCTCTCGCTCACGTGAGTGGATGTGGTTCCCAGACACTGCCAGGCCCAGACCCTCAGCTCAGCTGCAGCCTGCCAGTGGGTGCCGTGGCTGCAGTGACCACTGGTGTGAATGCATCTTAATAAATGGTGAAATTATCTCTTAATTGAGTACAAGCAAAATACAATGCAGGAAGAAGCGAAGTGTTGCACACCACCACTTCTCTAAGGGAAATTAAGTGCTCTTTCATGTCTGAAGTTTTAAAGTGGGTTTAATGACACCATTGTGCAGCTAATGCTGTGGAAACTGCATTGCACCAGTGGAGGCGGACCAGCAGTATTGGAGCCTTCCTGGCCATTTCATGTGGCGCTTCTCTGGATCACTCGGACAGCCTAGTGTAAAAATATTTTGACTGCAGGTGTCACAAGTGACACACGGGCTTCTCTCTTCCCAGCATGCCAAGACAAAAGCGGGACCTTTAGGACCTGCACTTTTAATGAACCGTCCTATTTTAGACACTCAGAATCTAACAGTGTGCCTTTTGGTGGAGTTGTTGAGAATTTTAATGCATTTTAGTTCTCATTCATCACGGCCTGTGTGCTCCTCGAGGGAGAGCCTTTAGAAATAGGATTAACTTCTGGGGGAATGGGCCGACGCCGCCATGGTGTGCTAACTTGTCCGCGAGATCGCTGCAACCTTCAGATCCTCCTAGCTGCCCCTCCCCGACTTTTTCCCTTTATTGACAGCTTCTCATTGAATGGCTAGAAGCATTAGTGTGTTTAGGAGTTAGATGTTTTGTATGATCCTAGGCTGATCTCATATTCCCTTTCTGAAATTAATTCGACACTGCTTTACATGTTAATCCGCAAAGGATTGATTTAGAGAAGGTCAGAGCAGTGCAGCCTCAGAAAATGGAAGAAAAGCTCCACTTAGAGCAGCTCATTTCAGTTCCCAGACCTAAGCCCGGCCGCCTTTTCATTGTGACCCTCAGCCAGCTGTAGGCAGCTCGGACGTCTCGCAGAATACATCAAACAGTGGGGTTTGATGTGGGCTGTAAGATCGTTGGACTAATTAAGTTTAGCTTGGTTAACCAATTGCAGTTTGCAAATTGAACAATTGCACTTTGAAAGCTCCTGACACAATAGAACACAGAATCTTCTTTTGAGGCATAAACATTCCCAATAATGGAGTAGTACTTTTTGAAAGAAGCTTAGACCAAATCCACACCATTTGGATGTCTCTAATGTAAAGTTCGTTTCACTGGCAACAAAACTCCAGTCTCCTTTATTCAAGGAATTGCACGGTGTCAAAGGCAAGAGGATCCTGTGTGCTGGGCGGAGGGGCAGGGGAGAGGAGGCGAGGGGCAGAAGTGCCCAGTGGGTGGAGGGTTGGTGAATGTTGGAGAATTAAGAGACTTAAATTCTTCTTTAGAACAAAATTTACATCTTGAGCCATAGACAAACAGCTGTGGGAGAACCGATCACAGCTGGCACCCGGATAAGTCGTGGTGTAGAGGATGAAGACGCAGCAGCCCAGAAGATCAGGTTCGGGAGAATGCAGGGTCATCTGGTGAAAAGTCTCGGTTTTATAGGGAAGGGCGGAGAAATCCATTCGGTCCAGACTGAGCAAAGACACAAATGGTGAGACCCAGCTGATTCCGAATTGGAGTAGAAAGAAAAATAGCAGGGTTTATAACCTGCCTCTCTTGTGTATTGGGGGTTCCACGTGGGGAGGGTGAAAGTAAGATGGAACATGACACGTCTTGTCATCTCGAGTGCTGAACCTTTTGTTGTAGTCTAGCGTTACTCTATCAAATGCTTGCTCTTTGCTCTGAGAAGTTCCGGGAGCACCGGGGTGCCTCGCTGCCAGAGTCCCTCTGAAAGACTGCCAGGACAGGAGCAGCCAGCATTAGCTTTTGCTGTTGAAAATCTTGCTGGGATCTGACCAGTGGCTTCTCCGGTTCTCTGCGGAAGTCGTTACTATCGTCCCAAGGCTTTTCTTACAAGGCTCCTAGCTGTGGAAAAGGGACTAGGGACCCCCAGCTTGTCACATAACCAGATGGACAGTGTAAAGCAGGAGGGCTTGTCAGCTAATGCCAGCTGTGGGCTTCTCGCCTTTGGACCCTGTGACCCTCCTGTAAGGTCAGCCGGGGTCATGCTGCCTCATTTTCACACCAGGTAGTCCCTCCTGGTCTGCAGCAGTGTCACCATGGGGGAAAGGGCCTTCGGGAAGTACGTTTACTTCCAAGTGTGGCTACCCCTCCCTGCTGCTCTCTCACCCAGTCTTCCGGGTGTGATCACTGATGTGCTAGTGGCGTAGGCGCTGTCCGTCACTTCTCCACACTGAATTCTGGAGCATGGGTAGACAAGCAGGCTGTGTGAAATACAGTGAACTTACGTGTGTGCATTTGGAGCGGATCGGCACAGCTCCTGTATTACCAACCAGTACTTGCCCCTCCACTTCTCAAAATGTGTATTTCAGATAGTTTGTGCTGTGGTTGAAGGTGCTTTGTGTCCGCTACAAGTGCACACAGAGGACCTCTGAGCTCTTAGTGTGGCGGTGACAGGGGCAAGATCCAGTGGGTGGTGTTTGAGTCTAGGGGTGGGGCCCTCCTACATGGACTCATGCCCTTTTTGTGGCAATGGGTTAGCTATCACTGGATTGTGGCCCCCTTTCCCCTCTTTTGCATATGCCTGCTTGTCCTGCTTTTCAACACAAGTAGAACCAGCACAAGGCCTTCCAGATGTGGCTGCCCAGTCTTGGACTTTCCAGTTCCAGAGCAGAGAGGCAGAGTAACTGCTTTATAAGTCACCCAGTCTCAGGCGCTCTGTTATAGTAGCAGTAAACAGACAAAGACAGCTCACTATGTGTGTCTGCCAACACACTTCACTGGCCTGAGTGGCCCATATGTACTACTGTGTATTCGTGGCCCTCACAGAGGCCTGGTTTTATCACTAGAAAGGCTGCGTGAGAGGGAGTGATCTAATGCAAGGACAAGGATAGCATTTGGCAATTGAGAGCTTCGTGCAAAATAGAAAACAAAATGAAGCAAACTACAGACTATAATAATGATGACAAGATGTAACAAGTGACACTAAACTCTTTCTATTCACTGGACCGAGGGCCTGACATACTGTATTCAGTTTATCCTTATCTGCAGCCTAACGACAGACACTTTTATTGATACCCCTTTTACAGATGTGAAAACTAAGGCCAAGAGTGGTTGTGTGGTCCCAGGATTTGGCACACGTAGCCTGGCTGTCTTAACCATTGCACTGAGTTAGGCAAGAACAGATGCCAGAACGTTAAATGCTGCCCAGTCCAGCCAGTCAGTCAGTCAGTCGTTGGAGTGGTAGAATTTCAGGGCAGGAGAACTGTGGCCTCCTGTGGCTACCAGGAATACTTCCTGATGCTTTCTGACAGTTTTTGTTTGGTCTTGAGTCAAGGCCATCGAGTGAACTGCAAATCCCATCGCTCTGCACCTGGAGTCTTAGTTGTCTTAGGGTCTGCGTAACAAGGCACAAAACCAGGAGACACAGCAGCTCAACTCCTCTCTTGTACGGCATGTGCATCACTAGGGGCACCCGTGGTGAGACCTTGTGTCCTTCAGTGGTTTTTAGAGGCATGGCGATTTGGCGTATTCAGCAAAACTTACACCATCTTGTCACTGGGATGTTCAGGTGGGATGAGGCTTTTGTTCTGGATTCCCCAGCCCACTGTTTGGTCTCTCAGCAGTATTATGAGAAGCAGGCACATTGAAAATTCGTTCTTCTGCACATGCATGTGTGTGTGTGTGCATGTGTGCATGTGCACGTGTTTCTGCCTAAGACCCGTTTTTTAGAATGTATGACAACAGTGGTTATTTCTCCTAGTGGGGATGCGAAGGAACTTCACAAGCAACCATATATGTGTATCTCACTTTGGTAGAAAAAGCTCCATTCCTCCCCGGTCCCTTCCTTCCTTCTCTGCCACACGCCCCACCTCACCTTGCGCAGCTCGGGAAGCCTGCTGCTGGGGCCTGTGGCATCCCTCTCACCTGGGGAAGGACTAGCAATGTGGATTCTAGTTCCCTGGCTTGCCCAAGCCAAACCCCTGAGCGACCTGTGTGCACGTTCGAGTTTGAGAAACGCCACACAGCATTCTACTATCACAAGGAAGCCCCGACTTTCTCCTCACACTTTTTCCTCTCTTACCCTCCCTCCTACATTCCGAGCTGCCTTTTTTCTACTTCCTAGACTCACTGCCAGAAAGAGGCAAAGATGGTAATCTTTCTCTCTGCATGTTTTGAATGTTCTGCGTGTGCTTACCAGATAAAATACAGATAGCTGTTTAACTTGAGTTTCAGGTCATTGTTTAATATGAGCACATCTGGTGCACTATGTGGGACGTGGTAGCTGCTCCTCAATGTGCCGTGGCCTTACAGTGCCATAAACCTGTTGGTAAAATGTATGCAACACACCTAATTTAAGGAACAGTGTAGCAACACAGTGGGCTAGAGCATTCTGCTTGTGTCCCTCAGGATGGAGGGGCTGACGAGACAGCACCTCACTTTTACACCATCACTTGTAAGCTGAGCTACCGTAAGTCAGGGTTGTCTGAACTGGCTGTTGCTTCTGTGACTTTCATGTTTCTGTTAGTCAGGTTTCCACAAGGCCCATGAGCTCATCACCTGGTAAGAAGGAAAAGTTTATGTTGGCTCACAGTTTGCAGTTTCAGTCCACAATCACCGGGCCCTGTTGCCTTTGGGCCTTAACGAAGCAACACATCATGGCAGGAGTGTGTGGCAGAGGGAGTTGCATACTTTGTGGTGGTCTGGAAGCCTGAGAGACCGGAAGGAGTAGGGCCCCAGTATCCCCTTCAGGGCACACCACAGTGACCTCACTTCCGCTACGAGGCCTGCCTCCCAGTGGTTCCCCTACCTGCCGGGAGCATCCAGACTGGGGCAGAACCTTCCACATGTGGCCTTGGAGGACACTCAAAGACATTTTTTGGGCATTCTGTGTCTGTATTTGTGGGCTCTGGTAGCCCTGGTTGGAAGAAGATGACAATGCACCCTTGTGAGGGAGAGAGTGATGGACACAAGGTGTGCAAGTGGTTTTAGAGGGAGTAACTTAGAGACCGTCACTCACACCTATCCTGTGGCCAGAGTAGGAAGTGCCCCAAGAGGGATGGGCGGGTTCCAGTGAGACACCACGGGGCTTTTTCTGACCTCAGTTGTATGTTGGAGGGAGAGCAGGCAGAGGAGAGGGCAGGGGCACCAAAGGAAACTCTGTGACTTCTACTGAGGCACTGAAGACCACCAAGGGAACTAAGCCTGACTCTGGAAAATCCCATGCCACCCTCGAGTAGGGGCTCATTTTTCCACCAGGTGGCTTTAGGTGAGGGAACTGGCAGAGCTGAAAATTTGGAAGAGAAAGTGCCTCCATGCAAGTGTTTTCATTTTGACAGGGTTTTAAGTTTGGGTTTATTATGTCAGATTTAACTATTACACTTTCTTATTTGATGAGAAACACGGATCTCTGTCTTATTCACCTCATTAGGTGAAGGGATTGCAGGTGTTTTTAGAACAGCCTGTGACCTAATATTTCTTATCGTTGGGCACTTCCAGATGATGGAGTTTGACTCAAATGCCCCAAAGCAATGAAGCGCAGACTTAAGGTTTCAACGTTCTCCATGACGCTTTGCTTTTTATATCACTTAATAAGTTGTACGTACATATTCTAAGGGAAATTATGAGCTGCCTTGTTCATTACACATTTTTCCAACTTGTAATTGTGTTGGCATCAAGTGTTGGCACCCTTTGAAAGAAATTGGCATATTACTTGATCATTGTAAATCTCTCGGTGCTTTTAGCTGAAAATGGCATTAGAACAGTTTTCTTAAAATTTGCTCTCTTATATTACCCCTGGTGGAGAAGCAGGGCACGTGTGAGAATTCTTTCAGGACTGCTTTGTAAAGCCCAGCCTCTCTGGAGCAGGTCTTTTTGCTATTGGCACTCTGGCATACAGAGCAGAAAGAAGAGTTCTTTGAACCCTGGGCATGAATGAGATTATTACAGGAAATTATGTGGTGGAGAAATGGAAGTTAGACTACTAAAATCCTGGTTGTTTGGTGGTCTGTTTGCATTTCTTAGTATCAGGAGGTAGGTTGTACTAAATTTATAATGTGGTAAGGTAACATTCTGAGTCTCAGCAAAATTATCTATCTAGCTTACATATTTGCAAATATATTTAGCATACCATTGCCAGAAAACAGGAATTCAAGACTTATTATCTGATTTCTTTTTGAGAAGAAGCCAAAGATGAAGAATTTAATGTTGTTTCTTTTGGCCTAATTTTTCCTTCTCTGTCTCTTCTGTATGTTGGTGTGCTTGTCTGGCTTATCCTTTCATCAATCACTTCTTACTTTCATTTTAAACTTACAGAAATTGATGAATTGTGTCAGGTGGGTTCTTTTGTTGTTGTTATTATTGAGGAAATAACTTTCTTAGTAAATTAACCGATTAACTCAAAGTACTAAGAGGTAACTTGTGAGGGCTTGTGAGGCCTCGCATAATTTTTAAACTTATTTTAATTAAAATTCTAAGGCATAATTTGCCAGATTTCACTATTGACTTAGAGAGTGTTACTCCACCAGTGACAGTGAATCAAAATCCAGAGAATAGAGTACAGCCGGGGATGTAGCTCAGTGGCACAGTGCCTGCCTGGCAAGCACAAGGTCCTGAGTTCAACTCCTGGTACAAAAAAAGAAGAGCCCAGGATGAGCAGTAGAAAGAGAGTGTGGAGCTTGAAAGCTTCCTCAGAAGGCTGGAAGGTACAGCTCAGTGGCAGAGCACTGCTCTCGGTGCACAAGGGTCTGAGTCCCATCCTCAGCCTTGCAAAAGCAAAGAAACAAACCAAACGTAGTTAACATACTCTGTGAGAGACTTCACACCTGTGCCATGGGAGGTAGATATTTTCTTGCCTCTCTATAAAATTCATGAGGAATCTGTTACTTCCCAATTTGGTAGGACTCAGAGAAGGCGAGAGAAAGATTTGAAGCCAGAGTAGATTCTTCTTTTTTTATTAATTTTAAAGACAAAAGAATGGAGACATATAAACCAGAATAACACAAAAACAATACAGGAAATACAAAATTATAGAGAAGATAGTAGGAAATTAGCACTGGATGCTGTATTACATAAAGTTATCTTCGCATTAGTTAACACAAAAACAATAAAGGGGACACCAAATTATAGAGAAGATAGTAGGAAATTAACACTGGATGCTGTATTACATAATGTTATCTTCCCATTTGTTACTCAGTTATACAGATGATTGCTTGTTCCATTAATCAATTTTCTCCACCCTCATCTCCATTGTTCTACCACCCAATCAGTCATCTTCCCTCTGATAATAACTGTACTTTTGGGTTTATTTACTCCCTCGGGCTCTCACTTTGGGAAGAGACATGGCTGCTTCAAATTATGCTGTTAACAAATATGTGTGTACACAAATTGCTATGGCAGGAGGTGGAAAAGCACCCTTGCTCAAAGACAGTAGATAGGCAGGGAATCGGGTTCACTATGGTCAAGCCCCCATTGACAAGTCCTCAGGGCCATTGGGGGTCCAGTCGAGTTGGTGGGGTTACCCAGTGAACTGCCAGGCTTTGCCTTGATACAGCACATCTAGAGGCTCGCTCAAGTCCTCACGATTACCCCTGCAGACCGCAGGACTCCACCCCATCACCTCGCTGCTGGGGGCCTGGTCGAGTCCACAGGGTCACCCCAACAGACTGCTGGGCTCTGCCCTGTTGCCGTGCTGCCAGAGGCCAGGTCCGGGTCTTCAGGGTTCTCATGTAGCCTGGAGGGAGCCTCCTCCCCACTCAGGCTACTGAGCTTCCTGTCAAGGCCCCCTGGGGTCCCCTTATAGGCCACTAGTGTCTCTGCAGACCACCTATGACTCTTTGGAGGCTGTCCCCACCCAGCTAGAGAACCGGCTCTGTACCCTAGTTCCAGGTCTTCGCCTCCTCCCACCTCTCGATCTCCAGTGTTGCCGTTCCCCACCCCTTGCAGCTGGGCATTGGGCTCACTTACAATGCTGGGCCCAAGTGGCATGAGGTCTCCGCCACCTGTGCTCCCTGTGGTAGTCCAGGGTGTGTACTAAGTTTAGTTATTAGTTCTAGAAGAGAATTGGAGGATTTTCTTGGGTCTGCTGTGTAGAGTATGTTATTGTCTCTTGGACTCCAGGACTGCTGCTTTTCATGTAATTTGTCACTATGGGTTCATACATGCAAGCAGTATGAAGTCCCTCTTGGTGCTCATATTCATAGTTTAGGGTGAATCCTGAAGCCCATGGACTCAGCCTGTTGCTGTCAGGAACACATGTTGAGTGCTTGGGTCACCAAGACTCAAGGTGCTCAGAGAGGGAGTTCAGAGTGGGAGCTGACGCCTGGTAACTCAGCTTGTGCTTCCTGCTTGGTGTTGGAGTGAGAAGGGCGGGGGCTATCCAGCCCACCTCCATCTGCAGTTCTCTCTCACTGTTGTGCTCCAGTTCCTGTTTGTTCTTTGGCTGGATCCCTGGGAGTTGCTGTGGCCCTGGGGTCACTGCTGCTGCTCTCTGCTGGTAGTTGTTCACACAGTGGAGAGGTAGGAGGCCACAGCCTCGGGGCAGGCATAGAGCTGGGTGTGGTGGGCAGTGTACTGGTTCCTTTCACTCTGCCTTGCCTCCAGGTGCTGATTAGAAAGTTTGCTTCAGAGTGGGGATTCTGTTTTAGTGGCTGTTGTAACTTCTCATCCTCACACTGGGTTCGACAACACTTCCCAACTGCTGCTGCCTCTTTCCTGGGGTGCGCTTTCTCCTCTCTGGTCCTGGACCAGCTCTCAGAACTCCACTCTCTCCTGGCTGAGTCAGGAGGCTCTCGTGAGCACAGGCCTCCACAGCTGAAACTTTGAGTGCCAGAAGGAGGGAGCGGGCCGAGGGTGTGTTTGGAGCAGTGACGCCCTCCTTCTCTGCCTCATCTTCCTCCAACTGTGCCATGGCGGCCCTCTGAGCCTTTCCTCCAGGAGAGGTCTTGTTTGCCCTTTCTGAGGGCTTCAGTTCTCATTTCAGATCATTCCTGGGTTCAGGGTACAGATTTCTCTCCTTCCTGTGTTTCTCATGTGGCTATACTCCAGTGTCTTGGTGGCAATCCTCCGGGAGGATCTTTCTTTGCTGCTTACCCGGTCGCCATCTTCCCGGAAGTCTCCCCGAGAGTAGATTCTGAAACCCCTTGGTTGCTGACCCCGGCTGCACCTTGACCTTTTCACAAGTTTCTGAGGTGAGTTGGGGTACCTGCAAGCTCTTCTTAAAGTGGAATGGTCACAGGACACCAAAGGTCATTGATATCCCCATTGACCCCAGTCCTTAAACAGTAAAGAATCACGGGATATCAGAGAAGGAAGGCCCCTCAGCAAGCTTTTCCCTAACTCTCTGGCTTTATAGGTTAAGCAACCAAGGCACATGTCAACTCTTGAAATATAGACAAAGGTATTGGGTGGAATCTTTGCTGTCACTAAGGTTCCCAGGCAGTGAGGTTCACTTCTCAGGAGTTTGTGAATGTCCAGGGCTGGGTGACATCACATGGTGGTATTTGAGCCAAATTTAATTTAGAGGGAGGGGGTCAGGGGTGTCATTGCTTTGAGCAGATTACTGATCTGTAATTGGAAGATAACAAGACCAGAGTGAGACATTAGGAAATGCCAGGGCTTCCATGATGTAGGTATGGAGTAAGGTTGTAGCTTTTACATGTAGTCATTGCTTTAGCTAATCAGGTTTTAAAGTTAAAATATTGTGTACAGTGAATTGTCATCTAAATGATATTGACTTAATCGGGGACATGTCATTTAAAGGGTCCTATGTTGACTGTGTTTAGAGTTTTGGATTCTGTTTATAAGCTCTGCTGGAGGTGATGTAGGCAGATGAGATGGAGATGAGAGAAATTCAGGTACAGTGCAGTGGTGTCTTAGTTACTTTTCTCTTGTATTTGTGGAGACAAAATACCTGACATCCGAAATTAAGGAAGGAAAGGTTTATTTAGCTCACAGTTTGTGGAGGTTTCAGTCCATAATCAGCTGGCTCCAAGGCAGGGTGGCACATGGCAGAGGGCAGCAGTTCAAGGTGGCAGAAGACAGCAAAAGCAGCAAGAGCAAAAGGCATCAGGGGTGGGGGAAGCCTGCCTCTTTTCCTCCCTTATATTGTAAGAAGGCTACTACTCCTAGGGAAGTGTATGTTGCGCCCTCACCATCTCTGTAGCCTCCATTTACATAGAATGAGGATGTTTACAAAGTGAGATGTTTGTTGGCCTCCTGCTGAATTACTTAGTTAAACTTCTAAACTTTCCAACTTGACAGTGTATCAACCATTACAATCCACCCCTTGTCAATTTGGCAACCAGACACATTTCTTTAAACTGATCTCCAGATACAAAAACATGCTTCTTATTTTAATTTCACAACTTGAACATTGTAATACAGGTTTAACAGTCCTTAAGAATCAGTATTAAGTCTATCAACATTATATTACATTAGAACTGTAACATTTTGCCCGCTGCCCTCCAAAGACTCAAGTACATCCTTTTATGCAAAAGGCATTTAGTCCATCTGCAAGAGTTGCTAAAGTCCTAACAGTTTCAGCATTGCTGAAAATTCAGTCCCAAGTGTCCTCTGAGATGTAAGGCAAATTCTTAGTTGCAAGCCCCTGTACAAATGGAAAGTTAGACAGTTCCATCATTCAACAGTACAAACTAAACATTTTCATTCCAAAAGTTGCAAATGGGGGAATAGAAAGGATTGGGACCCAAGCAAGTCCAAAATCCAGCAGGGCAAACATTAATTTCTAGAGTTCCATTGCCAGCATCTGAAGCAATCTGTGGCAAATTGCAAAATCCAAAGGGCTTGAATGACTCCACCTTTATAACACTTCTGGTAGTTACAGCTTCCATGACTTCTCTCTTAGGCATGCTTTGCTTCCTCCTTGCAGCTTTCCTTAGATGATCCACATTCCTGGCCTTTCCAAACTTATGGCATTTCTACTGCACTTTCAGCTTCACACTCACAGCTTCACACACTGCCCTCTCAGGGGCACACTGCCTGGCTTCCCAGGCCTTCTGAAATTGAGGTGAAAGTCTTTTTAGCCCCATAACGCTTGCATTCTGCATGTATCTAAAACCAGTACCACATGGATGATGCCAAAGTCTACTGCCAAGTGGAGCAGTAGTTATGCTTTCCTCTCTCTTGGCTGTAGGGGTTGAGTGCCTAGATCTTTGGGCATGCTGAATCTATTTCTGAGAACAAATTTTCTATGCTGCTGCCATTCTGGAACATGTTTCTTTGTGGCTTTCTCCTCAAACCAGTCTTTCACTTTTGCAGTTTTGAGGCTGCAAAGAGTGGAGACTTGTTGCTTGTTGTGATGCCCTGAGGCCATCTTTTATAATCTCCTGCTCCTCAGCAATTGAGATGCTGTCCACGGTTTTACTGGAGCTTCCTGTCTGGTCAAACTCAAAACATTTTAAATCACCCTGATGGGCTCTTTGCTCTTGATTCTCAACATAGATCTGGCTAAAAGCCTCCAAGATTAGCCACACCACAGCCTCAACATTCAACTACCTTGAAATTTCTTCTGCTAGATGATTAGTTAGTCCACTGCCCTTAATCTCAGTCTCAGGCAAGCAAAAGTCTCTCTGGACATGAACAGAATGCAGAGAAACTCTCTGTCAAGCCATAACCCACATTGTCTGGAGTCTAGCAGCTAATCTAGTCCTTCTTCCCAGCAGAAACTTGCCCCACCATGGTCTTTACCAGTTTTCTGGTCTTCTGAGCTCTGGACAGAATCTCCCATACAGAACAGTCTAAGGCATTCCAGCTGTACTCTCTCAAATGACTTCTCTGAACCTTTCCAAACTCTTCCCACAAGCCATTTCCAAAGCCTCTTGAACTACATGGTCAGGTATAGTCATGGCAAAGACCCCACTCCTGGTACCAAATTCTGTCATAGTTATTTTTCCCTTGTTGCAAAGACAAAATACCTGCCACCTGGAATTAAGGAAGGAAAGGTTTATTTAGGTCAGCGTTTGTAGAGGTTTCAGTCTGTCGGCTCCAAGGCAGGGTGGCATGGTACAGGGGCAACAGTTGAAGGTGGTAGAAAACAGCAAAACTACCAGAGCAAAAGACAGGGATCAAGCCTCTTTTCCTCCCTTATGTTGTAAGCAGGCTATCACCCCTTAAGGCAGGTATATGCAGCCCTCACACCATCTCTGTGCCCTCCTCTTGCACAGGATAAAGATGTTTACTGGCCTCCTGCTGAATCACTTAGTTAACTTTGTAAACTTCTCAAGTTGACACAGTGTACCAACAATTACAGGTGTGTAGGGGTGTTCACTCCCTCCACCTTTCTGTCCCCTTCCCTGCTTGGCTTCCTGGGCTCAGCTCACTGTTACCATGTATGAACTCCATCCCATCAGGCCTACTTGTATATATGTTTGGCTTCCTGCAAAAGTGTGAACAATTTGAAAATGGTGATATTTGGTTAATCTTTCTATTCCCTGAGCTCCTAGTGTTAATTAATGTTGAATATATGGGTGAATGTCTGGTTTAGTTAAAAAGACTTTTGTTCTTGTACTTTAAGACAATGCCCATCTTTTATAGAGCCTTGCTTGGCTTGGTAATGGGAGCCTATGCTGTGTTATCAAGCTCTATGGAGCAGATGATATAAATACCGGAGTGTATGTGTGTGTACACAATGGTGTGACATAAATGTACCCTTTTAGTTCTTAATGGCCTATTTAAAAATAAGAAAATGTGATCAGGATTAATCCTTGTGCAGGTGGGTAGGTTTGTGACCCCTCTACCTTATCTCCTTTGACAAACAGAAGGTGGTAGAGGTGACACTGATGATTTCTGGGCCTAGGTTTTAAGAGATTGGCAGTCTTCACATCTCATCACTTGCAAATTTGTTTAGAATCCAGTCGTCAAGCTGTGAGAAAGCCCATGCAGCCCTGAGGAGAAGAACTGAGCCTAGTTCAGCTTCAGCTAAATTTCCTGCTGGTACCAACCTGCCCTCCATGTATGTGTTCCATTTTGGAAGTGGATCTTCCAGCCCCAATGGAGCAGCTCCTGCTGACCCTGCTGGCCAAACATGCCCAAATTACAGATTGGTGTGCAAAGTGCTGGGGTCATTTAAACTATGTTTTAGGGTGATTTGTTTGCAACACTAGGAAAATACAGCAGTGATCTCTGTGAGCACTGCCATCCTCTGAGTTCCTGATAGGGCCCAGGGAGAGTACAAATAGAAGCTCTATGTGTTTGTTACCAAGTACAGGCTGTTCACCTGATAGATGTGTCAGCAACTGCGCACTACCTGGAGCAAATGGAGGCCATCAGTGCCCTGGTTCTCGTGGGGGTTCTGAGCAGTGCCCCATTACAGTCCCTCCAGTTTTTCCCCTTCTGTGTTTGCACTCCAAACCACTGTGTTTGACTTGTCATCCCACTGACTTCAGTGATTCACAGCAGCTTGTTTGCTCCTTTCTCTCTAATCAGACCCTCATCCTTTCAAGGCCAGGTGTCTTCTTGTACATTCTTGGTGCTTTGCCCAGTATCTGACCTATTTTCAGCTCATATGGAAATTTCATGTCTGATGGTTAGTCTTGATTGTCAGCTTGATTGGCTTGAGAGACACTTAGGAGATAATTAAAGCACACCTCTGGGTGTTCCTGGGGTGGGTCATGGAGACATGACCCCGGAAACAACTTCTAGACCCTGGCTCTTTCCCCTCGGGTTCTTCCCCTGCTCTCTGCTTCCTGTGTGCCTTGAGGTGAGCAGATGTCCACTGCCAGGCCCTTTTGCATAGTGTTTCTGCCTTGGAGCCGGCTGACCGTGGACTGAACCTCTGAAACTGTGAGCCCAAACAAGCCATTTCTGTTGTATGTGTCAGGCATTCAGTCACAGGGGAAAGTGGGCCGACACACTAGGAATAGATAAGTTAATAGTACTGAAGCCTCCGTTTAATCCAGTGATCACAGTCAACCCCATCCACAGAGATACTGTAATGTGTCAGGTTCAGCCAAGTTTGACCAAACAGGAACAGCTACTACCTGCCAATCACTCTTCTCTTATAAGCCACTTTCAGAGTGGACAGTGGCAAAGCTTTCCATGTTGCTAGATACTATTACAAGACTGGCCACCAAGTCACTTTCTCTGAACTTTACCTCTGGTTTACAACTATACCCCTTGTCTTAGTTGCTTTTCTCTCATTGCTGAGACAAAATACCTGATGGCCAAAATTAGAGGGGGAAAGGTTTACTTACTTATAGTTTATAGAGGTTTCAGTCCATAATCAGCTGGCTCCAAGGCAGAGTGGCATAGCAGAGGGGCAACAGTGCATGGTGGCAGAAGATACCAAAAGCAAACAAGAGCAAAAGTGGGGAAACAAACCTCTTTTCCTCTCTTGTATTGTATGCAGACTACCCACCCTAGGGCAAGTGTAGCACTCACAGTCCCAACCCCAGCACTAGACAGTGAACCAATCACAAGCTCTAGATTCAGCTGCTTCCAAAAATCATGCCTCTTATAACAGCATGAGGCTTTTTTGGGGACATCTAGACACAAACCATAATACCCCCTACCCAGTAAACTAGAATTTTCCTTTAAACTTTTTGTTATGAAAAGATTTAAGTACACTGGAAATTTAGAAGAATAGTACAATGAATACCAGTATATGCAACACATGGATTAAATAATCATTAATACTTTGCCTTTTTTTGAAAATAAGTTGTAAATATTTTTACCTTTTACTCCTAAAGGCTTCAACTTGCATCTCTTATCCATTAGAATTTTCATGTATAGAAACACAATACCAATATTTATTATATAAATATCAATTCATTGATACCCAGTCTATGTTCAGATTTTATCAGTTGCATGAGAATGTGTTGCTATATTATTCTGACGAGGAAACATTCCATTTACATTTCTCTTAGCAGCATTTTAAAAATCAACTGTGTGAAGAGGCCAGCTGTCTCTTCCTTGTTGCATATTGCAGATATGACTGAGTACAGTGACGTTTTTGTTCCTGGATTTCTTGTGTACTGGAAGTTTTGTCTGAACATTTGATTTGGTTGAGGTTAAATATCTGGAGAAAGAAAGCTTCCTGGGTGATACTGTGCCCTTCCTTGTCTGTCACATGTTCTCAGAATGCTAAGCTTGTCCTCTTGGTGACTGCCTGCTGTGTGTCTTTTCCAGTGAGTGATTCAGGGAGGGTTGCCTGGCACCAGGTAATATTCAGTTCTGCAGTAACCTTAGTGATTCCTGCCTGAGTCAGTTTTTCTCTAAGTTTACAAAATGGTAGCTTTTCTCATTTTATTAATCTTGCTGCACTATTGGTTGGTGTTATTCTGTATAGAGTGATTTTCAGAGTAAGAAGTTGATGTCATAGTTGCTTCAGAGGCAACAAATAAATTATTTACTTCTCTTTCTCTCAACTAGCCTATGGACTGATGTATTTTTCTTTTATCCAGTGTTTTTATAATCAGTTACAGTCCTTATTCTCTTGGCTCAGCTAACCCCAGTTTTGGCCGGCGAGTGCCTTTCCAGCAGCTTCCTATCCCTTTTGTCTGCAGCATCCCTTTATAGTCTTTGAACACTTCCTTAGTCAGGCACACTGAGATATCCTGGGAACATTTTATATTCAGCTCTAGAATTTGCCCCTTTTACATTTTTATAAGGAGCTTGGATTCTCCTTAGCGGGGAATAGTTGAAAACCAGGATCTAGGAAACTTCCACTTGTGAAACTGACAGACTAGGACCTTCCTGGACGTCTCTTCCTCCTCCACCAACTCCTCTTACCATGGCAAGTGACTATGGAAACTGGGACAGCAGCTGCCTGCAGCTATGGAAGTCAATGGAAGCAGGCACCCCCAAGGGAGACGTAGCAGGGAAAGGGGGTACTGGCACTATATAAATGAACCCCTGGCCAAGTGCAGGCAGTACAGCGAGAGGAAATGCTAAAAGAGAAGAGACTGGAGAGGGGACCCCCAAATTCCATTTTCGTATATCTCAGACCACTGAGTCACATGTGCTCAGAACAGACTCAGAGCGCTTCAGGCAGTGGATAAAAGATCTGAACTCTGCTTAGAGCTGTTTATCCAAAGGAACAGCATTTCCAAGTCAAGTTCAGCCAAGGCAGCTGCCACTCATTCGAGAAAAACGATGCAATCCATAGTCTCCACAAGTTAACACTCATCATGCCAAAGATGCAAAGCTATTCAACATCTGAAGAACCTAGAACCACAGAACAGACTCTCAGGACAAAGAAAACCTACCAGGTCCAAGCCCAAGATGAAGCAGACAGAGTAACAGACGATTTTTAGGTGACTGTTCTAACTCCTAAATGCAGAGACACAATCATTATCCCCAAAGAAGGAAAAGACAGGCTGTCTGTAAAACAGAGCCAAATGGAAATTCTAGAACTGAACATGCAAGTAAGTATCTGGTCTTTCTCCCTGCAAGTGCTGGGGATTGAACCCAGGGCCTTTTGCATGCTACACCCACATTGGATCACTGAGCTACACCGCAATCCTTATAGTTGTGTGGAATTCAAAATTTTTTTTCACTGGATGGACTTGGTGGAATGGAAATGATAGCAAGGAGAGAGCTAGTGGAACAGAAGAAATAGTAGAATGAATAATAACTAACATTGTTTCAACATCAGTGAAGAACAGAAATTTACAGGTGTAGGATGCTCAGGGAATACCAGACAGAATAAATAGAGAAGATTCCATGTGCATTCTCTGAAAGTGTGGAAAACCAAGCCAAGTTGAAGGCAACAAGAGAAAAATAACAGAAAAGAATATCCAATTAATGTCTGGCCTTTAACTGCAACCATAGGCACTGCAACAGAATAAAGCAACATGTCAAAAGCTATGGAAAAAAATAATTTTCAGGAACAATTTTATACCTAGTAGAAATAGCCATCAGGAATAACAGAAATAAAAACACTTTTGGGGGGGAATACCAGGAATTGAACTCATGACCTTGTGCTTGCCAGGCAGGTGCTCCACCACTGAGCTATATCCCCGGCCCCAAAAACAGTTTAGATGAAAGAAAACTAAGAGAATTCAACACCGCGAGATCTGCACTATGAAAAACACCAAAGAAACTCCTTCGAATAGAGGGGAAGTGATACCAGAAGAGAACTCAGGTGCTTGAGGAAATGATGAAAAGCATCAGTAATATTTCAGTAGATTCAGGAACTGGGTTCTTTCTTTGTGTTTTCCCCCTCAGTTTCTTCATGAGCCATGTAACTATGTATAGCAAGGAGTAGAACACTGTCTCGTGAGGCTCAGAGTGACCTGGAGGACGTGGGCTGGAAACGGGCCCCGTGCTGGGAAGATTTCTGTGCTTCCCAGGAAGCCGTACAATATTGACTGGGGAGGACTGTGGAAAGTCACAACACATGTTGTGACCCTCAGTGCAGCCACTTAAAACTGTAAAGAAATACGGTGCAAAGTCCAATAGGAAAGCTGAAATGGATACTCAGGTAATTTTAAGAAGCAGGATAGAAGGCGTAGAGGATCTCTCTATGCAGTTCAGACTGGCTTTGAACTCGCAGTGATCCTCCTGCCTCAGCGCTAACGATTACACTCAGTGCTCCAGTGCTGGGGTTACAGGCATGCGCCACCATGCCTGGCCCAAGAAGCTAGTTTTTAAAAATTAAGTTACAATAAGATAATGAGTGATCAGTAGCCATTTAAAATTGGGCTTTTGGAAGAATGCTTATTAACATGGAAAACTATTCACAGTGTTACAAGTGAAAAAACAGGATTCTCAGTCAGTGTGGCTTGGCAATGGTTTTTTTTTTTTTTTAAACGATCTATTCACATACCATAGAAAAACAAGTTAATGGAAATGTACCAAAATGCCTTTGGGGTGGTAGAATCATGGGTGACTGAATGTCTTAGTCTTACCTTTCTGTGTTTTTCACTTTTTCTACAATGTGGATGGCTTCTTAAAATTTTTATTTTTTCACTATTGCTAGTTTGTAGTCATACAATGGCACCTCATTTTTCTGTATTCTCATTTTGTACCCTTCCCTAAATTTATTGTTATTCTAGTAGTTTTCAGCTCATTCCCCCAGTTTTTGTGCATGTGTAGTCGGATGATAAGCGCATAGCAGAACTGTCCGGTCATGCAGTCCCTTAATGTTTACCTATCTGCTTCCATTCAGGCAAGTATTGCCAGGAGCATCTGGGCACCAACCTGTGGTCCCTCGGCCGCGGGGAGCAGGCCCAGGGGACACACTCCCCTCTCTGGGGCACTCAGCGTGGAGATGGCCATGGAGGCCTTGGCTCCGTGCCTGGCCGTCAGGCCCCTTCAGCAATGCCTGCCATTATTGCTGTTGCAAGGATGTGCCTCTAGGCACGGATCTTTCTCCTACAAGGGGACAGAGCTGAGTGCCGGCGGCAGTCCAGCAGTCTGGGTAGATGCTGAGAGAGAATGGGACAGTGACAGTCTCTGTGCCCTGGGCAGCTGTGCCCAAAGATGAACTCCACCTGGCCTGGATAGGGTGTGTTTCTCCATTTAAACACTGCTGCCCTATTTGGGAGACTTGTTCACTCCCGTGGGCCCCGAGTGTGTGAGGAGTGTGAAGACAGTAAGGCTCGTGTGTGGCCTCACTGTGTAGGTTCCTGGAGCTTTGAGGGGTGTACTGTGGAATAGTCAGGCTCTGGGATCCCCCAGTGTCGGAGGATTCTGTGTGGTCAGCAGCCTTGATGGTCCCAGGGTCTCTGCTTTCTCTTTTTTTTTTTTTCTGGTCTTCTGTAAGCCTCTCCCCTTGGCCTCACCCAGCCAAATCAGCAGGGTGAAAGTAAGGGGGTGTCATGCCCGAGGTTAGGTCACTCTAAAGGCTGTGACTTCTGACTTGCTGCCCCTGCTTAGTTTGCCACCGCTGTCACCTCTTCTCCCCTTCTCTGTCACTGGGGGAAGCTGGGGACATGAGCCTGGAAGTGGCACCTCCCCCAGTTGAGCTTTGAGGTGATGCTGGCCTGGGCTGACACCTGCTAGCAGCCTTGTGGGAGGAAAAGGCACCCAGCAGAGTGACAGAGTGGCGCTTGATGTGTGGAAAGTAAGGGAGACGCAGTGCAAGTTGTCTAAAGGGCTGCATGTGAGAGTTGTTTGTTAGGTGGCAGCAGACCACAGACGCACTCTGAGCAATTCAGGCCCTCTGTTATCTTCTCCTAACCCCCTCTACCCCACCGCAGGCCCTGGGGAAGTGCACTGGTTTCTCCAAGGTACCCTTTAGTTTTGGAGTTTTTCCTAAAGGCAGCAAATGCCTCTTGTGCCCATTTCTTTACCTTCCCGTCTTGATCCTAGCCCAGTGACTGCTTTTTTGCTGTGTTGACAAGAGAATAAACCAACTCTTGCTGCCATTTTGTCTGTTTTCTCTGGAGATCGTATGTGGTCCTGTCAGTTCATAGAAAGGTGTGGCCTCCCTGGGATCTAGACACCAGAGCAGGCACTTAGCCTGGCTTTTGTCCTGTCACAGCTCGAGGGTAGTGCTGCACAAGGAGCGGGCCAGGTCGTCCGGGTGGCTTCTCAGTGCGTTCATTTCTCAGCCTCTCGGCTACACACCCTCCCCACTACCACATGCCAACTTGCTAAGGAGACCAAAGGCCCTGAGCTGAACAGAAGACCCCTGGGGAGTGGCACCTCAGCTGCAGCTTTGCTGTATGTCCACCTGGTTGGTAAATCTGAAGGCCTGGCCGGTGGTGAGCACGATTTCCTCCTCTTGGCTGCAGCTTTGGGAAGGAATCCCTCTGTTTGCATGAGAAAGAGAGACTTTTGTGTTTTTAGCCTGAGCGGAATGATTGTGTGATTTGCAAAGTACTTGAACCTGCTGTCCCTGGACCTGCGAAGAGTTATGGGGAAAATAGCGCATCTCACTCCCGGAAAATGTTTGCCAATTGAAAATTAGTTTCCCATAAATCGTGCTTTCATTCTTTTGGCTCCTGCTTGCCAAGGTGAATGTTCGGTGATGGGTGCTTTGCACCGGCCCATGGCTATGGGTCTGTTCCTAGTGTTCCTGGCTGCATTCAGTGTCACCAGTGCAGAGAATTAAGTCACAGTGAAAGTATACTCTGGATTTTACTGAGAGGTCACGGAACACCCCTCTTCCCTTGGCAGCCAGCGGTGCTCTGATTACACTTCATTTATCTACTTGGGAGGACTCAGAGGACCAGCTGGGCCCCTGTCTGCACTCATCAGGACTTAATTTCTGAGCGAGGTGCTGTGGTCATGAACAAGTGCAGAAGGTGCCCCGGTGGTCCTGCCAGACAGGAGGGGCCCCTAATTAGTAGCAGCGTTCAATCAGGCTGCTTAACCCGCCACAAGCTGGGGAGGTCATGTCCTTCCCGCTGCCCTGCCCGTAAACACTGAGCCAGAGCCAGCCGGGCCGACGGCGAGGCGAGGCCATATCAGGCCCGACACCCTCCGGGGGACACCTGTGTGGTGCTGTCATGTTTGACACAGTCTGAGGGTTAAGTGAGAGATCTTTTTGTTGTTTTAAATCTGCAAGCATCTTTTGTCTTGACCAGCTTCATATTTTATCAAGCTAAACACCACAGCAGTCTTCTGTCTTTGCTATCTAAACCTGCTGCGCTGACCGTTTCTGGATGGTGGAGGGCTTGCCGCAGGCTGAGGCAATATGGGATGGGGCGGTCAGAGCCTCACTAGCCTTGTGGCCTCCCATCGGCTCACCGCATCATGCGGGTTCAGCTGCAAAGCCAGAATGACTGCACCTGTCCTGCGCATGCCCAGAGCGGAGAGGAAGGTCACCCAGAGAGGCAGCTTGTCAGCTGTGAGACATGCAGGTGGCAGGTTACGCTGGGGATGCCAGGCTTGGGGAGCTCCGTTGCCTCGTGTGTTGTAGCCAAGGTCAGATTTTATTGTTACAGTCATATAGGAGAGCACCAGTGACTGTGCTCTTGGTGGGTGTTTGGTGCTTTGTTAGAAAGGCTTTCTGTGGCTGCAGCACTCAGGAACTGGCCAGTAAACACAAGCACTTTCCTAGGTTCTGGCCAGGTGGC
Organism: Dinomys branickii; assembly: GCA_004027595.1. NCBI lineage: Eukaryota > Metazoa > Chordata > Mammalia > Rodentia > Dinomyidae > Dinomys > Dinomys branickii. Next base: position 128,950 of record PVLD010002230.1, read on the forward strand.
TCAGTGCACATCAGAGCTTGTGGAGGGACACAGGGGCAGGAGGAAGTGGAGTCTCAGCTCAGTATGACGTCTTAAGTGGTCACAGGCCACCGAGGACACGCGGGACAGGAGCTCTGCGGTGGGCAGCCATGTGCATCCACACAGCTGGTGCACGGCAGGTGGCTCAGGGTGACTGACCCCTGCAGAGGCCTCGGCCCCATGGGGGACAGCCTGGCTTCTGAGGAGATGTGCTCGAGCCCAGAGTGTCCCTGAGCCCAGTCTTGTGAGCACTCTGATTTCTTTAGCACAAGTGATTCAAAATTTTTTTGATGATCAAAGAACCCACAGAACGAAATTGGAGGTGGTACTTCATACCTTCATCAGCGATGCAGATCATCCCCCAGAGATTTTAAGTGAGTGGCAGTTCCGGCACCTGCTGGGGACCAGCCAGGAGTGAGTCATGGACCCCACAGAAGACACATGGAGCGCAGCCCCAGGAGGAGCTGAACCAGGCCTGGCAGGCCTGACCAGGGATTGGTGGGCTGTGCATCATTCATTTAGGGGAGAAATGCTCAGCATTTTAAAGGCAACTGTAAATTTTAGGCCCGGTCTTTATTTAACCGGCAGGCTGGAGAGTGCTGTGTCTCGGTGTAATGAAGCATCCTGTTGGTGTAGTGGAAAGGAAACCGGCCTCCCGCCCGGAGTTCGGTCGCACTGAGCGCTCACTGTTGGGAGGGAATGCGAGCCGGTGTGCACACAGGCGCTGTGCCTAATGGGGAAGTTGGGACCCAATTGCCCATTACATTGCCGATTCTACCTGATGGTTTCCTGAAATGGACATTTGATTGCAAATCCATCGCAGTATGGAAGGCTCTTTTTTTTTCTTAACCATGGAGCTTTTCTTTTTTTTAAACTTATAGGGTTTTTATTCTTTCTACTTTTGCTTTGGAAACATGGAAATGATTCATGTAGAGAAAAATAATTGAAATTGAGGAATAAATCAGTCGCGGAATAGTTTTTGCAGCCAAAACCTGTCAGAGCCAGGAGCTTCGTAAGGAAATGCTAGGAACAGCCGCTGCATCCAGGAACTTGCTGTGTGCTGCCTGGGCATAAACTGGAACTTTGGCAATAAACTCCTGGACACAAGATCGCCCTGTGCAAATGTTTCTGGAGTCCAGATTTAACACTGCACGTTGCACTATTTTGAAAGGAAAAAAATCATTGCTTTAAATATTATATGACTCCACTGCGTCCTAACAGTGGTGTCAGTGCTTAAGGCAGACGGTGAGGAAGGACGCTGTGGGCGCTTAACCCTGCTCCCTGCCAGCAAGGGCAGGCTGAGCTTCTGCTGGGACCCAGGAGGCTGAGGCAGGAGGACTGCAAGTTCAACCCAGCCTGAGCAACTTAATGACTTTGTGAGACCCTGTCTAAAAACTTTTAAAAAATTAAAATAGGGTAGGGAGATAGTTCATTGTGAATGCCCTTGGTTCAATCTCTAATTCAGTACTACCAAACAAATTCTGCTGTGAGCCTGTGTCCCATCAAGGAAGCCAGCTCGCACCAGAGGCAGTGTCACTTCCACGGCTGCTTCTGTATCCAGTTCAGCAGCACCTGGGCTTGGTAGTATGTTCTTGTGCTCCAGCCCTCCAGTTGTTAGCGTGATGACGTGTTGTGCCTGGGCTTCACATTTAGTGAGACGGGATTAGGAACCTGATTCTGATGGCCCAGAGTTCTTTCATGCAGCAGTAATTTTCACCTTCTGCAGACCTACCACATCAGCACCTATGTCACTGACCTCTGAAGTAAGAACTAGAGGTCTTATTTTGGGGTCGTTGCCATATTAATTCTTGTTTCACTTTTTAAACACTGCCTAAAGTGGCTGATATCTGACCACAATGAAAAGGTTGCTTGCTGCTCACACTGTACTGTAGGCTCAACCCTGTAAATGACACAGAGATCGCACCTTCGTTATAGAATTAATTCCATTGCATCCCATGGGGGGGGTAAACCTAATTTTGTTGTAAATCTACTCTCTCGGGAACTCCAAAATTCTTAAAGTTTATTACAATGCAAAGGAGGGTAGAAAGTGTTTGAGGTTCGGGTCCAGAGAGCAGAAGCTTAAGTCTTAGCTGCACTATTTGGACACTAACTGGCTTCTCTAAGCCTTGGTTTCTTTACCTGGAAAATAGTGACACCAGTAACAACTTTTTGCTGGGCATGGTGGTACACACCTATAATCCCAGCACTTGGAAGGCTGAGGCAGGAGGATCATTGCAAGTTTGAGGCCAGGCTGGGCTACAAAGTAAGTTCGAGACCAGTCTGAACGCATAGTGAGACCCTGTCTCAAAAGGACCAAAATTTTTTTAAAAAAGCAACTTTTCAACCTTTGCTGAATGCATACATTTCTGAAATGAATAAATAACAGACAGTGAAAAGTGCTGTGAAAACATTTATGAAACAAATATGAATTGTATGTATATATAATTCAGATGGCAGAGAGAACACTGCATGATGCCCAGCGCTGTTTCGCTTTCTTTGGGCACCAGAGCCCCCTCTGGGTGAGCTGGTGCTGCCTGATGGGCCACAGACAGGGTGGATACTAGTCTTCTTGCCAGGCCTCTGTCTTTTCTCATCTGTGGTGACCCTGAAGGTCAGGTGGGGGAATGGTAGCTGCACAAGTTGGAAGAGGCACGCTGCCCTGAGACCCCACGTGGAGGAAAGCCAAGTGACCGGCCTGGGACTGGAGCCACTGGAGGCAGGGCCTCATCTGCTCCTGGTAGCCACGCCCGGTTAACTACTTCTGGAGGAGAATCCTTTTGCTGCTGTTATTGTAAAAGGAATTGCGCACTTTTTCTTTTTTTTGGTCTTGTTAAGATAAGGATTCACTATGTAATTCAGAATGGCCTCAAACTCACTTTGTAGCCCCAGCTGGCCTCAAACTAGCAGTGATCCTTCTGCCTCAGCCTCCCAAGTGCTGAGAGTATAGGCGTGCGCCACCACGCCCAGAAGGAATTGCGCTTTGTATACCTCATACTATGTAAGTGCTGTATGACACGTTGTTACCAAAGCCTGTTTACATCCTATTAGAAATAACACTGCTGCTAAAAGTGCAAATGGGAACAAAATCGACCTATTTGCAGGTTTTGTACGTAGGATTTAATTTTTTATAGTGAAGCAGATCCATGCTGTGTATTTTGCTAGATACTTACACATCCCTTGATTAAGAGAAAAAATTAGTAGACTTACCAAGAGGAGAGCTTAAGCTAAAAATATTAATAATAGTGAAAATAATTATGTGCCATCGACTAAGCACTTACCATGTGCCGAATACACAGTCCTAAGATCTTTGCAGACACAGCAGGCATGCGCCTCACAAGGAGACAGCAGGTACAGCTGTAGTCCACACATTTATTTCCTTCAAATTATTTTCATACCTTTAAAGTTGAGTTGTGAGACAAAGCCCCCCCCCCATATATCTTGCTTCTCCTCAATACCCCCTTCCTGATTGTTACAAAAGAAGGGAGCATGGGAGAATTGAGCTGGAAAGCTAACTATATATGAGAACCTGATCTGTGAACTGTCACAGGGCATATAACCACTCAGACTGATTTTTAGCAGACTGTTGCAGGGTGAAAAATTATGTGTGTCTCTGGTGTGCACTAGGTGTGTTTGGGCTGCCGAGAATGTTCAGTGGCTCACCAGCGATTCACCAGTCTGTCCTTTAATTTTCCTATGTAATATGTCCAGACCAGTACGGTTTCCTCATATTTCACCATTTCATCAGGCATCCAGACATGACAGCTGTAGTTCGAGTTCCACCAAGGTAAATGTTGCCATTGGTGACTTGGACACATAAGATAGCCAGAAATGCTTATAAGGGGCCCACTTCCAGTTTATCATCTTAGTACTTCCTTTCAGTAGCATTGTCCACCCCCAGAATTATGCGGGTAGAGTTCGTACTGGATGGTAGAGAGATTGCAGTCAGCACTGAACTTCCTGCTCTGGGGACAGCACAGCCAGGCTTGCAGTCAAAAGTGTTGCAAGTTAGGTCGTATTAAGGTAATGACTGACGGCAGACTGTCCAGGGACTGACACATCGTGCAGACACTCAGGAAAGAGGACTCCAGAGCTGCTGCAGAAAGTAGCAAGGACAGTGAGACACATGTGTTTGAAGTGAGGGGAATATTTGAGGGGGATTCCTGGCAATGTGTCTTTTACTGTAGTAAAGTTTTAGAATTTAAACATTCACTTGTATTTCAGTCATATGTCATTTAGGAAGCTCCATGCTGTTCCAGGAGTGCATTCTTAGTGTGCTACATCTGTATTAGCTGTTTGGGGAGGGCAAGTTGGCTTCACCTGACCTCTGCCTCGGTCAGTGAGGAGTGGCTTGGCCTATGGGCCCTGGCCAGGGTTCTCTGTGATGCTGTGATGATGGGGCAAGCCAGTGCCAGAGTCCTCAGGGTCGTTTGGGCTCGCAAAGTTGTTCCACATGTTCTCTGCAGCTGACGGTGCGTGGTTCATAAATACAGAGGTGAATCATATGCAGCTCAGACAAGAGAGAGAGGGCTGGCCCATCTCCTGAGGCTTGCGGGCCTCAGTGTATACGTTTTTACTTACTAGTTATTCGATACAGACCTGTAATTTGGGCCAGTTACTCAATTCCCATTTTCCCCCAGATTTGAGGACTGAGGCTCAGAAAGCTGGAATGGCTTCCTAAGGCTCTGGTCTGAATTTGGCTCTCTGAGTTGTAGGGTCCAGGCCTTTGCTCCAGATCCAAACTGCATAAAGCTGTGTTGGACCATCTTGGCACAGCTCATAGATCAGAGGTAGGCGGGGCCTGGGCTCAGAAGCACAAGCAGACCAAATGATCTGTGGGCTCCTGCTGGGCACCCGCAGGCTGCCACGCTTCCCATGCTTTCTCCATCCCTGTGCATGAGCCACGGAGTGTCCCTTAGTCTCCTGCTCTCAGTATCACCTCCAAGCGAGATCGCTCCTGAATTCACATCTCTGAGCTTTCCCCTCGCGTCAGATTCCCCCATGCGTTTGCCAACTGCATGTAAACAGAAACTCTAACTCAACTGTGTAGACACCGAGTGTTTACTCGGGGCATCTTCCAATTAACTTGACCCAGGAATCCAGATAATGTGGCCTGGTGTGAGGCCAGGGGTGTGCTCAGTGGGACATAGTGGAATATGCAGAAAGAGACTCTCATTTATAGGGCCCATTGATTTTTATCTTTACAAAAGCAGCAGTATTTCTCAGTGTGGAAAGATAGCTGTTTCAGTAAGGTGGTCTCACCTCTTGATAGCGATACAGAAAAAAACAAAGTCTCAACCTTTTCTTGATACCATATAGAAAAATTAACTTGATATAAATTATAAACCTAGATACAGGAGCTAAAACATTAAATTTCTAGAGGAAAACATAGAAGGAAATATTTTGGGCATTGGAGTACAGATTCTTAAATAAGGCACAAAAAGCATGAACTACAAGTGAAAAAATTATTTAAATGTCTTGTTTAATTCAGATAGAAGTTTTATTCTTTATAAGACACAGCTAAAAAGCAAAAACGACATGACTGGGAGAAAATACCTGTAAAACATGTATCTGACAAAGGGCTTGTATACAAAGAACCTTACAACTAAATGTTAAAAAGACAACCCAATTTTTTTTAAGTCAAAGGATTTGAAAAGATGGCTCAGCAAAGAAAGCAGATGAATGCCTAACAGCACAGGAGAAATTCCTGCCGTTGGAGAAATGCAGGACAAAACTGCAGTGAGGCTGGAACATGCCTCTGATCCCAGCTCTCTGGGAGGTGAGGGAGGAAGATCACAGGTTCAGGTCCAGCCTATGCTAATGAGCAACTTAGCAAGACCCTGTCTAAACAAAACAAATGAGAAACGAAGGGCTGAGGATGTAACTCAGTGTGAAAGTGCTGCGCTCAGTCCCCAGTACTGCAAAGAAAGAAAGATAGAAAAAAGTAAACCACAATGAGCTGTTACTACACAAGCGTCCATGGGGCTAAACATAAGCTAGTCTGACAGTACCAAGTGTTGGCTCAGATGAGAAGACACCGGAACTCTGTGTTTCAGGTAGAAATGCAAAATAACACAGCCTCTTGTGAGAAGGCTCACTTTGATCTGGGGTAACTCCCAGGAGTGGCACTGCTGGGTTGTACAGAGAGTTAGTAGACCTCTGAGATAAATGGAAACACGTGTCTTTGCAGAGTTTGTATGCAAATGCTCATAGCGGCTTTATCCAGATGGCAGCAAACTGGAAGTGACCCAAGTAACCATCAGCTGGTGAACAGACACAGTGCCCAATGAGTGTCAGCAGCAGGAAGGAGCAGGATCTTAATTCATGAGACTGCATGGGGCGGGTGTCCATAGTTCCTACACACACAGACACACACAGACACAGACACACACACACACACAGGGCCCCACAGTCTCAGGTGCGCACTCCCTACCGTAAGCCTTTGTGCTGGCTGCACCTCCTGCCTGGATCATTCTGCCCGGTATCTTTTTCTTTTCTCCCTACCTCCTTCCTTTCCCTTCCTGTTCTACTCCCCTTCCTTTACATTCCCTTATTTCTTTCCTTCTTCCCTCCTTCCCTCCCTCCCTCCCTTCTTCCCTCCCTCCCTCCTTTCTTCCCACACTGAGGATTGAACTCAGGGCCTTCACAGTGAGTTACATCCACAGCCCTTTTCTTTTTTTTGGAGACAAGAGCTCACTAAGTTGCTCAGTTCCCAGGCTTTGGTTGAGCCGTGAGCCTGAGATTACAGGCGTGTGCCATGTGTGCCACACCGTTCCTGGCCTAGGCGGCATCCTTACTCCCTTCCTACAGGTCTTTGCCCACGTGCCAGCTTACCAGACAGGCCTTCCGCCACCATCCTCCACAACACATACTCTAGCCCACTTCTCCATCTCTAACCGTGTACCCGTTACTTAATGTGTGCATTTGCATACTTGAGTGCCTCCTCCTCCTCCTAGCGTGGAAGCCATTTTGCTTACCACTGTGTTTCTCAGTCCCTGGGACAGAGTAACACGGAAGCTCAATAAACACTTGTTAATCTGTGAACACACAAACCAGGGCGGCAGGCAGCAGGCGCAGTGTGGGACTCCAAGCTGCATGTGCCCTTGAAGATGCCACTGACGCACTGTCCATTAGTGACTCCTTCTTGTTTATTCTGCTGCTGACTTTAGCTTCAGTGAGCTGATAAAATCTGTGCCAGAAACCTATGCAGGTGTACTGCATGGCTTGTTAATCTGTGTTCAAATAAATTCACCAGGGGAGTCTTGGACATTTTTGCAGAAATTAACTTGGAGCTTTTTATACAGAGAACTTCTTCAATGAGGAGTAGCATGCTGATTGTTCAGTAGCCCCTCCCCTCGTATTCATAACAACAAAATATAAGGCAAACCTAGGAGGAAATAATTCTAATAACATTTACAGAATGTTAGGCCTAAATGAAACAGCTGTGGACACTGGCACTGGTACTGTTATCTGACATCAGCACTTTGTTAAGTTGCTGAAAGATTTGTTTGGAGGCCTGGTTGGAAGAGGTTGAGCTATAGCAGGAGATACTGTCTTTGGGTGGCACAGCCATAAATTATGTAAGGGCGACGCTAAAGGAGATTGTGGTCACAGGTCACCTTTACACAGTGTTCTTGCCTATTTATTCTGTAGATGCTACACTGCCGCTACCCCCTCTTGAATTCTTCCTTCTGGAGGTTGTGGTTTGTCAGCTAGCACCCACACCCCGTCAGTGGGCAAAGGGCCGAGGGGACCCTCACTGCAGGGAGCTTTCATCCCTCTCGTCCTCGGCCCAGATGAGTTTTATGGGTGCCGCATAAAGCCTGGGTGGTGTGTGGGGACTCCCTGCCCCTCAGAAGAGTCTTCAGGGCCCTGGATCACCTGAGTCTCACAGCTCTCGTGGGCCTTGCCGATACCCAGAAAGTTGTGAGAAGTGGGATAGGAGAAAGAAACATGCTTTTAGGAACCAGAAAATTTGGTAAGAACAGGAAATTGATCAGACTAACGGGTCGTTAGAGAATTGACCCAGAGCCCCTGAAGCTTATCAGATGTGTTTTCTGTATCCATGGAGAAAACCAGGTTGTTGTCCTCATCTGGTCTCTTCATGTGGCACATTGCACTGACCCAGTTTTCTAATGTTGAGCCACCTTTGTGTTTCTAGGGCACATGATACTCAGGTATAGTGTATTTTACATGAGAAGCGCCCCTGATTCCGTCAGTTGGCCTTTCACTTAGGATTTATATGTTCAAGGGACTGTTTTGTTTTTCTCCCAATCTGGCTTTAAAATGGAGCTTATACAAGAGTCATGCAGCGAGCCCGCAACCTCGCCCCTTTTCTGCTCCGTGGCACATGGTGGAACGTTTGCATAGCTCCTGGTCACAGCTGTTTAGGGCCCGCTTGTGCTTGGTTTACTTAAGCCATCAAAATATTTTTTAAAACCTTGTCTTTAATTAACCTTTTAAATTAAAAAGATGCTTGCCTCTTTGCATTGTTTTGTTTTTCCAGTGAGTGACCTAAATTAACAGCCCAGGTAATTTTTAATGAATATTTATTTGCCCGTTTGTTTGGCATGTATTTAGATTGACTAGGCATTTGCTCTGCACCATGCGTTATCCCAGGATGAGTGAATGACAGAAGCTTTGCCCTTGGCTTCCAAAAGAGAGACAGAACTTGGCCATAATTCTCCACCTGGGGTAGGACCCCTTGTTCCATGGGAGGAGAGGGTTGGACTGGCAGGGACCTTTAGGCATTTGTCTCTCGGGAAATAGTAACTTGCATATTTTTTGAGCTGTAGTAGAGGCATAGCCCTGATTTCCTGATTTCAGTTAGACATTTACATACTTATTCATCAAATATTATGAAATTCCTACCGTATTTTAGGGACTATGTATGCCACATAAACTGAAATCTACTGCAGAAGTGTCTTGGTCCATTTCCTGTTGCTATAACAAAACACCTGAGACTTGCTAATTTATAAAGAATAGAAGTTCATTAGTGTTATGGTCGATATATTGTGTCAACTTGGGGAGTCTAGAGGTTGGGCTGAGTGATTCAGCAGGAAGCCAAGGTGCTTACTTTGTATACATCCTGAACCTGTGGAAGAGGAGGGCATGGAGATTATGTGAGTGCTACACGCCTCCTGGGTGGGGGTAGGCTGTTTACAATGTAAGGGAGGTAGAAAGAGGCTGCTTGCTACCATTCTTCCCTTTTCTGGTTGTTTTTGCTGTGTTCTGCCACCATGAATGTTTGCCCTTTGCCATGTGCCACTCTGCTGCTGAGCCAGCCAAGTATCGACTGAAACCTCCACAAACTGTAAGCTAAATAAACCTTTCCCTCCTTCATTTTGGGCATTAGGTATTTTGTCTCAGCAACAAGAGAAAAGTAACCAAGACAGTGAGCTTGCAGTTGTGGAGGCTGGGGGTCTGTGAGCATGGTGGCGGTTCTGATGAGCACTTTCTTGGTGTCTCAGGGCAGGGCAGAGGGCAGTTCACAGGGAGACAGACAAGCATGTTGCTTTGGTCTCTCCCCCTTTTCTCATAATGTCTCTAACACCATTGTGAGGGCCCTGCCCTCGGGACCTCATCTAATCCTCATTACTGCCTAAAGGCCCGTCTCAGATGCCATCAACAGGTGACTCTGGGGAGTGAGTTTCCAGGGTGGGAACTTTGGAGAGGCACAGTCAAACCATAGCAGAGTCTGCCACAGGCCCCTGTGCTTTGGAAGATACACACTGTCATCCTTCCTTCCACCTGGAATATAGTGAGAAAGGCTTTGAAGGCATGAGTCTCCCGGGAGGGGACCTGTGTTTCCCTGTCCCTCCTGTCCTGGGTGGGCCTGTGCCTGGCAGGTGGGCATCCTGGGATGTCTCAGAAAGGGAGGAGGCCTGATTCCTCCTCCTGTTTATTTGCAACTCAGGTGTAGTGAGGGTGTGGTCACCATGCTTAGTGTTTTCTAAGTTGAAACTGAGGTGTGGGTTTCTCAATTGATAACCTGGGGCCTTTGCCAAAAGCCGAAGTGAGGTTGGTCCAAAGTCCTACTTTCTTCAGCCTCAACTGTTCCCCAGTGGATCTTACGTGTTCCCACCATTTATCGGTAAGAACCGCCACTCCCAGGTGAACATCCTCTCCAAAACCTCTCCCTTCCACTGCAGACCCCCTGTCTGGATCCTCAACCTGGCACTAGAATACACTCAAGCCTGACCATCTTTTGCCTACCTCCTTTCGGTAAATGGCAAGTCTCTGTCCCCATTGACTCATTCAGGCCAGAAATCTTCAAGTTATCCGTTACTCTGTCTTTCAGGAATAGTCCATCATCAAATCCTGTTGCTTCTGCTTTCAAAACATGCTCACCACTGCACAGCCTCCTGCTGGTTCTCCTGGCTCCTGGTGTTAGTCGGCTTTTCATCACTGTGACAGAGTCCCTGAGAGCAGCAGCTTACAGGGGAGAAGGCTTCTGATGGATAGTGGCTTCATAGGGTTCAGTCCACGGCCTGCTGGCTCCGTTGCTGCCAGGCCTGTGGTGAGGCGGCATCATGGTGGAAGGGAGAGGTACGGGAAGGTGTTTACCCCTTGGCAGCCAGGAAGCTAAGAAAGGAGAAGAAAAGTGGGGGTGGAGGGGTATGTACCAAGGACAAGACAGACTCCTGAGGTCATCAGCCAGGCCACATCTCTTGTTCCCATTGCCGAATGCTAATGCCTTTAAATTATGACTCCATAATGGATTAACCCACTTATGAAATTAGACCCTTGTGATCCAATCACCTAACAAAAGCCCCACCTGAAGCATGAGCCATTTGGGAGACGATTTAAAGAGAAACCATAAAAACCCCTAAGCACACTGCCTCTCAGCTGCATTACTGCACAGCCCAGTGGCTCCCCTCAGCCCGTGCCTCTGCAGCACTGCCACATGGCCCCAGCTCTCCCCACACCTCCACTACCCCCTTGGCTGTTTCCAGTACAGCAAAGTGAACCTCTTTAAAATGTAAGTTTGTCATCCTGCTGCTTAGAATGCCTCAATGCTGATGCCTATTTCATTCAGTCCAAAATCCAGAGTCTGTATCATGATCTTCAAAGCCCATGTCTCCCTGAATTCATTTAGGTCGTTGTCTATAGTTATAGGACCCCCCCCGCCCCCGCATTCCCACAGTGCACTTCTGCCACCTTGGCCCTTTGTCTTTCTCTACTGATCCACTAAAGGCTTTTGATCTTGCTGTTTCCATGTCCTGGAACTTTCCTATCTCAGGTAATTTTCACGTGCACTCAGTTTCTGCTCTCCAAACAAAGGCCTCATCGGTGTGGCTTCCCCTAACCATCTACACGTGTCCCTGTCCCTCTCTGCTGCCCTCAGTCTGCTATGTTGCTCTGCTCATCTCATGTGCACTGGAGCGTGAGCTTCCCGGAGCACAGGCAGAGCACAGATGTGCATGGGCTCGTCTGTCCTGGCGGCTGTGCTACAAGGAACCTAGATGCCCATTTGCGACACTGCATGGCCCCCTCACGTTCACAGCTGGTCCTGAGCGGAAATTAGATGCCTGGGCAGAGTAGGAAGCTCACTCCATTGAAAAGAGCTCTGCCTTGTGCGGGCTGGGAGCTCCTTAGGAGCAGTAAATCAATGAATACTCAGACACAGGGTAAAGGCATTGCATCTTCAGCCGGGACATTTCCCATGAGGGTGAAGGAGCACTGATCTGAGGTCCCTCAGCAGAACATGCTGGAGACAGAGAAGGGGGCATACTGCTCTAGCAGGGTCATGCCTACCCATTCACATAGCTGCTGGCTGTCAGTCCCTTTTTTTTTTTTTTTTTTTTTGTCTTTTTGAGACAGGGTCTCACAGTGCTTAGGCTGGTCTCAAACTCGCAAAGATCCTCCTGCCTCAGCTTCCTGAGTGCTGGGATTACAGCATGCGCCACCACGTCTGGCTTGTCAGTGCCTTTTTCGACAGCCTGACTTATCTCTTTAACATTCTTGCAAGTTCTGCATTATTTTTTGTTCTGCAATTCTGGTGTGTTTGTTTTGAAATGAAAATAACATTTGCGCCCTCAACATCCGTGCTCAGTTTCTTTTGCCCCCTTGCCCCAAGCCTTCCCCTGGGCCCACACCTCGGTGTTCTTAGGGCTCCTGTGAGGAGCAGGTGCCCTCAAAAACTCAGTGATGTCCAGAAGTGGACGGACCGCTAGACAGGCGATGTCCGACACAAATCAGCCGCTCCACGATGTTAACTGTCTGTGTACAGAAAGTCTTTTCTGTAGAGGTTCACTGCCCCTGAGAGCCGGTTACCCAGTCAGGGATAGAAGTGGGTGAAGGGGGAAGTCCAGCCCCCAGCCTTGCAGTCCTGATGGTCACAGCACAGTCCCCACCACCACCTAGAAAGTTCAGCTGGCAGAGAGGGCAGTGGGCACAGCTCGAATCTAGCTAGTGGTTCACATCTCTGCGGCCACACCCTTACTCCCTCTGAAAAGGCTGGGTGTTGGGTGACTAGGTGGACTGTGGTGGCCGCCGCCTCTCCCCAAGCCCTTCCCTACAGCACCCATGCTGTTTGTGGCCTTGGCGCAGTTACCATCCTGAGGTTCGGCGGGGAGTCACAGGGTACGAGTGCCGCTGCTTGGGAGTAGTTCACCAGGTTGCCAGGCAGGCTTCTGGCCAGCGTCGGGCCTTGGATGAGGAACTTCAGTTTTCCACACAGCTGCTGCTTCTGCAGATGGGCATGTTCACCCCCACGGTGGCGCATGGGGCCTGCGGTTCAGCGCAGGTCCAGCAGCCGCTCACACGGGGCGGTCTAAGATCACCAGCCTCTCCTCCTTGTCTTCTTCTTCCCCCTCATCATTCTCTTTCTCCTCCCTCTGTTCTTCTTCGTCTTCCTCTTCTTCTTCTTCCCCCATCTTCTTCCTCCTCGTTGTCTTAATCTTTTTCCTCCTTTTCCTCCTTCTCCCCCTCCTCAGGTTGAATCACACAAAAGTACCATTTTTGCAAGACTAACACGGCCAAATGTCAGTGACTTCGCTGGTTCCACTCACTCCTGCTCTGACCACCACCACAACGACCGATTGCTAAGCAGCAGGTGGCAGCGGTCCCTTGTCACACAGACGTGGGAGTGAGCTTACTGTCCTGCCATGTGACAGAAAGAAAGGCTGCCTGTCCCCAGGGCTCTGCGCTGGGGCCTCAGAGCTGCCGCGGGTGATGTAACCAGATCCCCTGTGGGGTTCGCTGCTGACTGCCGGTTAATGGGAAGGGGACTTAGGGAGTGGTGCTGAGCTGGTCTTTTGCTGCCCTGCAGAGCCCAGTCTATGCCCTGCCAGGCAGCGCTCCCTGCCAGGGTTTTCAGGCCACTGTCCCGCCCTGGAACTGCCTGTATCTTACTAGAGCATTGCTTTCACTGCTTTGCCGTGGACTCTGTGGACTGCGCGGTGTGACGCTGCTCTGGCCACCACAGCTGGCCCTTTCCTTTCAGTGGGAAAGAAGACAGCCACGCTAACCTGCCTCTTACTTTTTGTTTCCATCTTACCTTTCCCTTTGCAAGGAATGTGTTTGTGGGTGAGGAGGGGCCGCAAGGCTTCTGAAGCTGGGGCAGCCCTGTCCCTGTTTGCCTGGCCAGCAGCCCCTGGCGTGGTGCCCACCACAGGCCCCGGGCACCCACTCGCGTGCCAGCCACTTCCTGTGTCCCAGCCGTCTGTTCCCCGTCACTCTCTATTTCTCTCACATGGTAAAACCTACCTTGAGTAGGTTACATTTAATGGGGTGAGAAAAATCCACACCGTAAGAGAGAAGTCGCAGGTGAGGTCAAACTGCTTCCTCCCGGGAGGGAGAATGATTTTCTCCTCTCTGGCTCCCACCATGAAAATTCATACAAAAGAGCTCTTTTGTATGCTTGATGTATTGCTTTTTAAAAAACAAACCTTTCATGTTTTTTTATTTGGGGTTCATACCTCTTGGCCGACCCAGTGGGAATTTGACAGTTGGCTGGGCTGCTTGCAGAGCTGAAAGCGGCCTGCCTGGAAGTCAGGCAGGGCTGCAGACACTCTCAGGGTGGAGGCTGGGTCAGGGCGGGGATCCCTTCCTCCCACCCTGCCTATGCCTAGGGTGGTGGCAGCCTCCGCACTGGTCTTGCATGGTGTGGAGGCTGCTTATGTGATTCTTGGTGCATACTGGATTTTTTTCTAATTTAGAGGCACAGCAGGGTGTGTGTAGATTTTTTTTTTTGCACAAGCCTATACATTGCTATCCTTTTTTTTTCCCATTTCCATAAGATTTCTGTCCCTGAAGCTCTTCACTTAGGCATGTCTAACCCACTGTGAATACAGGCAGGCGCCAACTGCGGCACACCCTCCTTTTACTACTTCATTTCATCCTGCTTGCAGAGCACGTTGTCCAACACCCAAATTATTGGCTTGGAAAGGACCAGAAGCCACACAGGTGCCAGATCAACACGGACAGGCAGCGTAGTGGATGCACAGGCTTAAGGAAATTGTGCTGAGTTCATGTTGCCACAAACTCAGGTGCCTGGCAGGCTGGTGGAAGTGCTGCCCTGCCACGAGGCCACACAGCCAGCAGTGCCCTGTGTCTGAGCCACGACAGGGAAGGTATACACCTTCTTGCTGCCTTCTGCGCGTTTCTGTGTGCAGGGTGGAAACAAAACTGTAAGACAAGCAGCCAAGTTCAGGTGTCCTGGCGATTGTTGTGCGTCTTTACTTACTCGAAGCAAAGAGACGTGACATCAGGGACGCTGCCACGTCACCCTTCACAGTCCACACATCGGTATTCTCACTAAAGTAGCCAACAAACAAACGTCTTTAATAACAACACCCAGACTGCACAGGGCTACAGCAAAACCGCACTTGTAACTCTTGCTTAAGCCCTGGTGACTGTAAATTAGCACTACCTTTTCGAGAAGCAGTTTGGTAGCGCTTATCTGGAGTCGTGGGACACAGTAACCCTACTTCTGTAATCAGCCTTACGAAGTCATCTGAAATGGATATGGGAAAGTCTGTACTCATCAAGATTTACAATTAAGTTTATCATATCGTCGTGTGATGGAATTGGGGCCATCAACACGTATATAGGCCAAAATACTTGTCTATTCAAGTAGAAAGCAGGTCAGGTAAATAGCAGATTAGCTCTTAAACAAAAATGTTAAGTCAGAGACAGTGTGTTGAGATGAAATCGTTTGTTTCTGATTTTCATACTGTGGTGTGATTACTCTCTGAATTTAAAAAATTTATAAACCAGATGACCTACATACTCTGGCCATGGTAAAACAAAACAAAACATCAATTTAGTCTTCACTAATTTAGAATTTATGATTACCTTACCACAGATTATATTGAAATTTCCTAGTTAGTCTTCACTAATTTAGAATTTATGATCACTTTACCACAGATTATATTGAATTTCCTAGTTTATGGGCACAAACAAAATTGTAGGGAAAATGTTTCAGTTAATTGCATAGATCAAGCCTGAAGTCATTCTTGATATAATTTTAATGAATTAGATGCATGTGAAAGAAACAGATTTTTTTGCCACCTCTGACTATGGCTTTCTAGCTTCCTGAGTTCATTCTGTGCTGCATTCGAGGGGTGCAGCTGTGTGTCCTGTTTAAGGAGCAGAACAGATCCTGTCAGGTGGCTCCCAGCTATGGAAGATGGGTCTCCTATTGCCTGTCCCAGCAGGATAGTCAAGGTTCTCATTTGCTAGGGAGATTGGTGCATGTTTAGTATTAATTTCCCTAATCAAAGAATGTGCTCTTGACACCCCTCCAAAAAATTAGGGTGCCCTACAAAAACAACACAATCCAACTACTGGCAATTAAGGAGCTCCGGCATATGACTGCCTCTGGTCTACGGGAAATCTGAGTTATTCATCTTTACCAAAGAAGTTATTCATCCTCACTAAAAGTTTCTTTGAGTTTTTATAACTTCAGGATCCTTTTAATAACATACTCACTTTATATAATAATATCCAAGTGTAACGCAGCGCCTAAGCCCCCTTCTAGACCCGGCCCACAAGCCCTCCTGTCTCCCTCATGACAGAGCTGGTCTGTAGCAGGAACTTTCATCTTCCTCTTTGCATTTTAATACTTACTGTAAAAACCGTTAGGAGGCACCCAAGCAGTTTCATATTGGGAAAGCACACCTGGCGGTCTTGGCTTTGTTGGAATATGAAGCTCCGTTTACAGTTCCTGGCTTCAGGAGGGTTGTTCGCTGGGCAGTAGGTCCAGAGGTGAGTCAGCAGCCCAGCCCTGGTGGACAACCCACCGAGATTGCCTCTGTTGGCAAAGGGCCACTGTCGTGCCCACGTTTGCAGGACTCCTGCATGTGTACAGCATGCATCCTAAGCTCAGCTGTCCATGGGAAGTGGGTGGCCCATCTGTCCCCCCAGCTGCATGAGCACTTTAGGGACATTTTTCAGGACTCTGCACAGGCATCCAGTGTGGAGGGCAGAGGACCCAACACATATAGCTTCAGGATGATGCGACACCATCTCTAGGAAATGCCTCTGTATGGCACAGAGGATAGGTAGGAATGTCAGGGAGTGACTGGCCCTAGCAAAGTGGAAATGGAATAAACCTATGACCACTCTGGAGCCGGCCTAGAGCATGAAACGGGGAGGAAATAAGAACCAGATGCAACCCTTCTGCTACATGAGCCCCCTGTTTCTGGCCTGGCCATCCGCACAGGTGACCTGGTCATTTTATCAGCCAGGGGACAGTAATGACTAGGCAGTTCACAGCCCTTGATGGCTTTATTGGGATATTCAGAGGTTTGCACCTTCCTTAGAGCTATGGTAGTTGGAAGGGGAGGGGGTCTCTGCTTGTGGGAGATCCTATGCTGGAATACCTCAGATGGTACCTTCCTGCCAGGCTAAAGAGATGCCCACAGTTCTGGGCCCCTATGAGGAGAGCACCCAAAACTGGGTTATGGCACTTGCAGTAGAGGTGTAACCAATATACCATACACATGTGCATGCGCACGCGCGCACACACACACACACATACGGGTGTGTGCGCATACACACCACCTGTGGAGAAAGTCATCCCATTGCGGTTTCCTCAATACTTCTGGGCTCTGATGGGTTGGAGCTCTGCAGCAGGGCTGGATGCAGTGCTGTCCATGGGTGAAATGATACACACACACAGACGAGTTTACTTTTCCATGCACGTCCATGTCTCCCATTCAGAGTTTGCTGAGCCTCCACTTCCCACCCCCAAAACCGGCTGTCTCCAATTGGACTCTGACACCTCTGTGGTGCCCGCTTCTAAAGTGACCCATGCAGCCTGGTGTTACCATTATCCCTCCTGCTGACTTCCCTGCTCCCAGATTTGGTTGCTGGCTGAGAATAGAACTCTACAGTTTCTCTAGATTTTCCTGTAGAGCTAAGGTGGCGTTTTAATCAACAGGAATCCAGTAAGTAAACACTTGTCATTGAAAAACCCACCACACTCCACTCCCTGTTGTCATTTCAGATGGGCTCAGGATGCTGTCCTTTTTCCTTTTTTAGGCAAAAGAAAATGCTTGGAAAAGATTTATGTATTTGGTTGGGGGAGGGGGAAATTAAATTTCTCATAATAGTTTTTAAATTAAATTTCATACTGGTCCAAATCCTTTCCTTCTCCACCCCTTCCTCTGATATTCCCTCACTCATTAAAGCAAAGGATGTTGATGGTATTCACAGGGAAGCTGATTTACTGGAATAAAGAAGTTCTTTAAGGTTTAAATTCTGGACCATTCCCAGTGTGTCTGAGCCCGAGTTTCAGATTTTACTGGCATTTTGTTGGCAGGGCTGCCTTTGGAGCCCTTCCTTATTTGAACATGTTTCCTGACACCTTTGGCGGTATGGTGCTGTGTTTTATAAATTTAAAAAAGAGAAAAGTTTAAATAGAAAAGCATACACAAACATACACGGAAGATTGATTATGAGATGTCAAGCAGATGAAAGGGCAGTGAGCGCTCTCAAAAAGTGGACAAGTGGGCAACACTTTCTTTTTAAGGGGCAGGAAAAGACAGGAAGGAGACCAAGACTGCAAGGATGGAAGCAGAGATTGCAGGAAACCCCAGGAAAGGACACTTGTCATCTGTGCCCTGCTTCTCCTTGGACAAGTGAACAAGGACGAGGGGTGAGAAGATGGCCCTCACTGTGCCAAGCTGTCGTCAGCACTTCCGGCCACCAGGGCAGATGGCCAGAGTCCAGCACAGCCAAGGAGAAGCTGTGGGGGCGAGGGCGGCGATGGGCGCTGTACCTCCCCTGGGTACCTCCCCACGGCAAGCTCTGTCACCTGGGCCTAAAGGAACCAGGGAGGAAAGAGTATTTCCCAGAGACCCCGTGCTAGGAGGGGCACTGCACCCTGAAGCTGGCCTCTGATGTAGTGGGGGGCCGTGTCCATAAACCCAGGGAGCAAGGCTAGGATTCCGCTCTGTCCACTTCTCCTTCACATCATCCCGGAGACATCAGCCAGTTCACATGGGGGCGAGTCGATGGGAGACACAAGGGTCAAACAGGAGCTGGGCTGTCTCCTTGCAGATGGTGGGATGGTGCACCTGGGGAGCTGGGGAGAGTCAGCGGTGACGGCTGTGAACGCAGACAATAGCAGGATTCAGTAGGGGAGTGAGTATAAAATGTCCTGCCAGCCCCGAGCCCAGCCAGAAACCAGCTTCCCATCTCTCAGAGACCTGGAAGAGATGCGCAGAAAATGGCCCTGGAGGGGAGGGCATGGAAAATAACCATTTGAATGAAAATCTGTTACAGAATTGGATTCCGAACCAGGTTTAATTCATGAAGGCCATAAACCGGGCGTATCATGGAGCAAAAAGCCCTGCATTGAAGAAAGAGCCCCCTTGTCCCATTGAGTGAAGAGTTAAGCTGGTGCTAAGCTTCCTGGGCATGGGCTCTGGCGGGCTGGTGGCTCCCTGGCAGGGTGGGGTCTATGGGAGGCTCTGCAGGGAGGTTGAACCAGGAGAGGGAAGAGGGATGGTGTTCCAGGCAGCGGGGCAGGGAGGGAGCTCTGGTTTCAAGGCAGCCAGCAGGCAGGACATTCTCCCCGATAATCACCTGGCTTGGCCCAGTAGTGGGGTAGAGACAGGCCGGGGGTGGGGCGGGGGAGAAATTCAGCACCTTCACATTGCCTCGTCCACTGAGATGCTTAAAGGCCTCTTGCTCTGTGGTAAGGAAATATCTTCTTATATTGTTTTACATGAATTTGGTTAGAAAAAATGTGTTTGAAACAGGAAGTGTACAGATAAGGGGGATTAGCCACTCAGACGCAAGGCAGGGCTAACTGAGCTTGCCACAGGTAGGTGATACTTAATTTAAAATGACTGCTTAAAAAATCAAGAACTTCTTTTGAGCCTATTGTTTGGAGGTAAGTTTCCAGAACTTTCTAAAAAAAAAAACTCAGCAGCAACAACAACAACAGCCAACCAAACAAAAAACTTTATAAGCCCCAGGACTGTTAAACTTACACAGATGTATTTAACAGAGTGGTAGCGTTCCTGCCTTTACATTTTATTGTGAGGAAGAGATTCCTCTGCAGTGAGCCAGACCAGCCTTGTTCTGTGATCCCACAGGCCATGGAGTCTCTGCTTCCTCACTGGTAAAATGAAGCTCCGGCAGTGACAGCTGGGAAAGTCATTGAGATGTGTCAATGTGCCTCTCATACCCAGCACCCAGGACAGAACTTGGTGCTCAGGAAAGGGTACCCTTGGGCTGCATGCAACCCAGAACCTTACGGTACTTTCCACAGATTCCAGATCTGTGATGCATACCTGTAACTGAAGATCTCTTTTCCCAGGGCCCATGGATTCATTTGTTTGCAAGACCTTGGAGAAATCTCAAGGTGATAGAAAGATGGTACTGTGTCGGCTGGATGCTTGCGGTTCCAAGTCTGTCACGTTGACATAGGAGTCACAAGTGGGGTGTGTGCGTGCCTGTGTGTGTTTCCCTTAGAGTGAATCTTATTTAATGAGGAAACCCTAAAAACATTTCCACTGAGAACACAGCAAAGATACTTACTGTCTCTACTTCAGTATAACATTTTACTAAAATATTAGCTGACTCTGATAGACAAGTGAAATCAATTAAAGGTATGATCAAAAAAGAAGTGAAACTGTCGTGATCTGCAGGTGAAGTGATAGTTTACATGGGAAATCTTAGCACGTCGCTGATTCTCTGACTTAAGCAATGAAGGGATTCAGTAAGAGAGTGGGACATAAAATTAATGTGTAGAAATCAGTAGTCTTGAGAATAATAGAGGATGGATAGAAGCGGACAAGGAGATGGATCTCCTGCACTAGAGAAGAGGGCCAGGGGAAAAGCGCAAGGAGCGAGGCGAGGGACGGGCAGGTCTGCGGAATAAAGATGCGCCGTGCGCAGGGACCCAGTAGCCTCGGTCGGTGGCACATTATCCGCCATCGCGTGAGCTAAGGCCAGCAACAGCAGTAGGAGTGGAAAATGGGCTACGCGAACTGGAGGAGAGAAGAGGGGGATGTTAAAAAGAAAAAAGAAACAAGCCATGGTCTATACATGTAACCCCTCTCCAAGATGATTGCAAACTACATAAATTGGAAACATGTACTAATAAAATAAAAAAGAAATCAAAAGTCTTTGTTTACACAGAAAATAACTAGTTAAAGGATATCGTGGTACACATAGTAGCAACAAGTAAGGTGACATACCTAAGAACGCACTTAAGAAAGACAATAGTCCTATATAGGAGGACTTTCAAATATGTCAGAAAGGCAAAAGTATATTTGAACAAATGTAGACATCATGGCTTAACTCACAAAGATGTCTGTTCTCAAATGAATTTGTAAATTTAATGTATTAAATGCATTTTTCTCAATAGAGCTAGACAAATAGATGCCAAACTCATCTAAAAAGTAAATAAGCAAGAATATCTAGGGAAATAATGAAAAAGAAGAACCATGAGAGATACTGGCCTTACTAAACTTTAAAGCAGGCTGTGAAGTCTATAACTAAAATGCTGTGACAGTGGCACATTAATAAATGGAGAAGCCAGTGGAAAGGGGAAAAGTTCAGAAATAGATCCAAGTCATAGAGAAATATAGCAGACAATACAGGTAAGATTTCAAGTCCCTAGAGCAGAGGGTAGAGCGTCTCCTAACAACAGATTTTCTAACAGTGGTCCTGGGACAATTTTACAGGTATTTGGAGTTGAAAAAGTTAAAATCAGACTCCTGCCCTACCTTTCCTCCTACACGGGCATAAATTCCAAGGAATCTCGAATCTAAATCTTGAAAGTGAAACCCCTTAGGTACTGCAGAAACAAGTGGGTCAGATCCTGTAGGACCCAGGCACAGAGAAAGGCTCTTTAGCTGTGATATTAAAATAAGAGGCAATGAAAGATTGACCCATTTGACTAAAAAAAAAAAAAAAATTAAAAATCAAAAACTTTTGCATGACAAAACACCATAAACAAAGTCAAGTCAGAAGACAAATGACAAACTGGAGGGAGATGTTTGCAGCAAGGTAGCACAGGTAACATTCCCTAATATACAAGTGATTCTTTAGCTACATAGACAGAAGGCATGAACAGGCAGTTCACTGTGCGCGTGCATACACACGCGCATGCACATGCCACGGTCCCTTGGCCAGGATGTAGGGGGTGGGGGTCTAGTATCTGGCTGTCCAGTTGGGAGGGGAGCCTGGCCATGTCTGATGCCGCTACCGCTGTTACCATCTCACCCAGCACCCTGCTTTTAGCGGCCCACCTGGCAGGTGCACCCTAAGAAGGTGAGAATGTGTGTGAGTAAGGCTATTAATGGATCACACAGCACACAGTGCCATGGAGAGCTGCACAGGAGAGTGACTGGGTAAGTGTGCTCCACACACCCCACAGTAGAGCTCTGCTCAGCTTTAGGAGGGAAGGAAGAAGCATGCTATGAAAAGATAGACCGCTCCCAGCTCATGTGAAGCAGGAAAGAAGATGACTGTGTCTACCCAGTGGGAACTATCTGCAAGGAAAAAGAAAGCAGAAATGAAAGAAACTCACAAGAACTGGGGCGCAAAAAAAATGTGGGTGGGGGCATGACACTTCTCAGAGTATATTATTCAGTATAGTTCTAACTCTTGGGACCAAGCTAAGAATTTTTTAAAAAGAAACAAGGATCAGTACAGGGAGGGGCTGCTAAAATAGAATACAGAAGTGCAGTTAAACCTCACTGAATTTCAGGCTTGTAACATAAACACACTATAGAGCAGGGAAAAAAGAACAAACCCAAGGAAGTTGTTAACGTAATACTTGATTATATACCTCAGGCTAAAGATGAAAAGAAATGCAAGCAAATGTTGAACTCTAGCTAGCGTGTTTTTCACAGCAGTATAAGCCAGAAATGCTGAGATCACTTTCTGTGTATTGTAGCATTGCAGAAATAAGTAAATGTATTGCAGACAATAGGAGCCAGACCCCTCTCTGTTGGAGCAGGGTTTATGGAAAGGGCAAGGCTGGAACCTTGTGGTGTGGGTTGGAACGGGAGCTCTCAGTGGACTCACTGTCTTTAGATGGATGGATGGATGTTAGAAATGGTGGGTAGACACAGATGACAGAGATAAAAGGCAGGGAGGGAGAAAAGGGTGGAGAGAGGGCTCAGATTTACGGTCCTTCACCTTCCCAGAGCGTGAGCCCCCACACTTGGCTCTGGATTTCTTTTAAATACTGTTTTCCATTAAAGAAACCAGAGCTTCTTGGACAAACTGATTCTAGGGTGAGGCTGACAGAGTTCCAAATGATGGTGGAAAGTCTGACGCCAGAAAACAGAGAAGAGCCGAGGATGACAGGGGCTTGTTTGTAAGGCCTGGGGGCCAGCTTGAAGGAATATCTACTTGCCAGATCTGGGGCAGTTTGAGTTTGCACAATAGAAAAGTATAACCTATTGAATAAGAACCCATTAAATCTATTTTGATATAAAGCAATAAATATGTGAGTGGTGAAGGAAAAAGTCTTCCTTAGATAGAATCCCAGTAAGCAAATAAAGAAGAAATGATAGCATCAGAACATCACTGTTGGGCACCCATGAAATAAGTAGTTGATTGAAACAAGAACCACGCATGGGTGTGAAAACCAGCAGGTTAAATTTTATGGCAAACATAATTACCTTCTCACAAAGGATCACAAAGGGAAAAAGGTGGCAAAATCAGGCACACCCCACAATCAAAGGGTAAAGTCAGTGTCACCAGGATTTGGATAAACCAACACCATGTGCCTCCTCTACCCGCCCTGCACAGGGAAGGTTACACTGTCACTTCTGTGCATTGCCACTTGGATGAATCACTTTCCCGTTGCTGGAACAAACACCCAACACCCACAGTGTAAAGGAGGAGATTTATTTTGGTTCACAGTCTCAAAAGGTTCAGTCCAGCGTTTCTGGCTCCAAGGTAGAAATGCTGTGGCAGAGGGGCACAGCAGAGGGGAGAGTTCCTCCCGCGGCAGATGGGAAGCACAGAGGAAGGAAGGAAGTGGCCAGGGGTGAAAGCGCACCCTCCCAGGGCACGCACCCAGTGGCCCACGCCCTCCACCTGGGCCCTGCCTCCTAATAGCACATTCTGCTCTGAACTCAGCAGTGGGTGAGGGGCCTGCGAGCTGTTCACCTTCCAGAAGCCCGCCTCTGAACACATGGGGCTCTGAGGGCCGTTTTAGACCTAAGCCACTATCTTACAAAATTGCGAACCTAGGTCTGACCACGAGGAGGTATCAGATCCTCTAAATTGAGAACCATTTGATAAAATAACAGCCCCCACTCTTCAAAAGATTTCTGGATCATGAGAGACAAAACTGAAGAACTGACCTACATGCAAATGGACTAAAGAGATATGACAACTAAATGCAGGAGTGTTCCTGGATTAGATCCTAGGCCAGGAAGAAGACTGCTTGGCTCTAAAGAACATTAGGAGAATGGCTGAAATGTGTACACTCTGTAGATTAGATCAGGAGTTGGCCAGCTCGGGCATGGGGGATTTTAAGGGCAGTGTATACCATAATAGTGAGCACAGGACACAATGCCTTTATCAGAACCCACAAAACGTACAACAGGGAGAATAAACCCTAATGTAAACTGTGGGTTGTAGTTAATAAGAACACATTAGTATTGGTCCAGAAATTATAACAAACATCACACCAATGCAGAAGGTTAATGATAAGGAAGTTATTCCTTATAGGAGAAGCATATAGGATCTCTGCACTTTCGGCACAATTTTTATGTGAATCTGAATGTGCTTTAGAAGGTAAAGTTTTTGTTGAAAAAACACTAGTATATGGCGGCAGGTGAACAGTTCATGCAATTCACATTTCTTTGTCCATGAAGTTGTGTTGAAACCCAGGTGTGGCTGCTTTAGCCTTGGACAGCAAGATTGCATCACTGTGGCACAAGTACTGGGACCTGCAAAATCTAAAATATTCACCTCCTGACCTTTTCCATAGAAAATTTGCTGAGTCTTGGGTCACATTGTAGTGTTATTTCAATGTTACATTTCTTTTTTTTTTTTTATTAGTCACCAGGAATCAAACTCATAACCTCTTGCTTGCCAGGCAGGCACTTGTGCCACTGAGCTATATCCCCAGCCCAAATGCAATGGAATTTTTTTTTATATATACTGGGATTCAAACTCAGGACTTTGTGCTTGCTAGTCAGGCTCTGTGCCACTGAGCTATATCCATAGCCCCTAATGTTATGTTTCTTATTTTGACGATTGGGCTGTGGTTCTGTAAGCTAATACCGTTAATTTTTAGGAAGGACACATTATGGATAGACGGAAACAGTATGTGTATCCTCGATAAACTTGGGCTCCGGTGAAGACCACATAGGAATTCTTTGTACTATTCTTGCAACTTTGCTATGAGACAGGTATTTCAAAGCATAAGGTTAAAACTATCCAAACAAAAATATATTACCTGGGTGTTAGCACCAACCAGAGCTTGATCTGAGTCTCTGCTACCTGGCTGTGCAGTTATAGAAGTGGGCTTGCGTTCTGAGAGCACACCCCCGTCTGTGAAAGAGGGGCCGCTTGGCTGCATGAGGCCTACATGAGATCCACTGGGCACCTGCTATCAATGGTGAGAAACAGTGGTTTATATACATCTTGGTTGAATACTACAGACCCACATGGAGAAGTTTGATCTCCTAGATGGATACAGCTTCTGAACACAGAGTCCAAAGGACTCCTTCCCTAGAGCACTGGCATGACTCAGCAGGGCTGCGGGTGCTGCTGTGCCAGCGTAGACTGGGAGGATGACAGCTAACGGTGATTGGCATGTGAAATCTAGGGACATTAAACAGGCCCAAGTGGGGGCCGCCCTGCAAGCACCCTTCTGCACAAGTCGGGGAAGAGGCTTGTTTCTGAGAAATGCCCCAAGGAAGGGTCTTCTGTCTGCCCGAGGATAACCCAAGTTCCCATTTTCTCACAAATGAAATAGATGTTACACACCAAGAGGAAGCAGGTCTGATCTGAAGCATGCCAAAGGTTGGCTTGATGCAAGGCAGTTGGGGCTTTAAATGTCAAGCCCAGAGTATAGTAGAAGAATCCGTGGCAAAACTGATGTGTTCTGCCATCACTGGCCAATGTTGTAACTTGCAGATGAAAGTCAACCACAGAGCTAGTTCACCCGGCTGTTTATAGCTTTGCTAAGTGGGTTTGGAGACTGCAAGATCATGAGCGAAGTGTTAGCAGCCCCAGTTGTTAGCACTGCCTTTAGTCTCTTAGGCCAGATAGAGGCACTGTGGCTAGGGGTGGTAGAGAGGAGAGGAATGATTCACAGGGTCATCACAGAGTCCTGAAACACCTGCTGTCCCCACTGTTGTACGCCTTCCCTTCTCCTCTATCCTTTGCATCCCCTCAAAGGAGGAGGTAACAGGACCGGTTATCCTGGTAGCAAGAAGTCCGCAGGCCTGCGTGCCAGCATGAAACTGCAAAGCACTCTACTTGATGGGTGACCGAAGATTGAGGGATGGGTCCCCCTCTCCATGTTAGTTCAGATCACGACCAGGGTTTGAGTCAGGTCTCTGTGGTTTCTGTCTGCATCTGTCTACCAGGATGTTTCCAGAGTCCTTGGAGCCTCTCCTGGGCCCCGAAAGCGATGGTCCTTGGGTTGCAGGACAGCACTGTGTTCCCTGGGGACACCCTCAGCTTTGTACCTGTGCACCTCCCCGCAGCTCAGAAGTTAGGCCAATACCACCCCAGAACTTGTGTTTATGTCTGGCACAGACCTCCTATGGGCCTCCTCCATTTCCGTGGTGGTAGGTTTAAAATTTTTTTATTTTTATTAATATGTATTACAGCTTGTGTCTAGATGTCCCCCCAAAGCCTCATGCAGGCATAGGTGAGGCTTTCTCAGAGCTGGCTGGATCTAGAGTGTGTGACGCTGGGATTGACTCATGGTGCAGTGCTAAGCTGGTGGGCACCAGGATTAAGGGTGTGAGTGCTGCGAGCCCCAGTAGCCTGGATAAGATAAAGGGGGCAGAAAAACATGGTTACGGCCCTCACCTGCTTTGCTAACCTCTGGCTCCCGTGAACTCTTTCACCCCTGCAATGCCTCTCTGCCGTGCCACCTTGACTTGGAGCCAGCCGATTGTGGACTGAACTCGACAAACTGCGAGCTAAGTAGCTTAATGAACCTTAACTTGTGGGTGTCAGGTATTCTACTTCAGCAATGAGAAAAGTAACAAAGCAGTATGTGTTTACATAATGATTACGTTCATGGTAAGGAGTTAGTGTACATAGCAGAAACCACTACCCACTTTCTTTAAAAACAAAGCTGTGGGCATCTGTCTAGAAGTTAGCCTTTAAGCCAAAACAAACAAAAACTATGTTGTTCAAGTGAGACCTTAAAACAGCAAAAAATGTGATATTTTAGCTTTTTAAATTCCTAAAACATGCTACACAGATACAATGTTTGGCCTCACAATGGAACATACTTTTTTTTTTTTTCTTTTTGAGTCAGGGTATCACTATGAGGTTCAGGCTGGCCTTGAGCTCACTTTGTAGCCCAGGCTGGCCTCGAACTCAAACTCACAATGGTCCTCCTGTCTCAGCCCCCCAAGTGCTGGGATTGCAGGTGTGCACCACCATGCCTTGCTGGAACATATTTTAAGAGAATGGTTTGAAATGTAATTCACCATCCTTCCTTCAAACCAGTGATGGCAAACCTCTGGCACATTTACCACAGTGGGCTGCGTGTGACCACTGAGAGCTGTAAAAGGTTTGCCATCATTGCTTCCAACTACACAGAGGCCCACAGGGCTGTGACTAGCGAGAATCCATCTTCCAGGAAATTGTGTGAAACTCAGACGGAAGGAGGAAACCTTAGCGTGTGACTGCCTGGGTCCCCTCGTCTGTCCTCCTGGATCCTCCTCTTCCTCTGTTCTTTTCACATGAGGATGCCTGTGAGTGTGTCTCTGAACACCGCAACAAAGAAAAGCACCGCTTGGTGCTAGGTTGTTCTCTTAGGTGTGAGAAGCACCTGGATTGAAGTCCACCCCCCAGGCCACTGGCCCAGGAAGGGATGCCAAGGATGCCCCAGCTGCAGAGTGGGAGTGGGACACCCTGCATGTACTGTGGGGCCAGGGACAGTCCTTGCCTGAGAGAAAGCTGTAGCGGCTTGTAAAGGGCACAGCAGAGCTCCAGAGACAAACTATTGCCAGGGGACCGTGTGCGGCTTTTAACCAGGCTCTGGCCTGCTGGGGACCAATGCCGGGCAGTTGTGACCATGCATGTGCCCTGCGGGTTGCAGGCCACCCTGTTATTGCAGGTCTGTGATCTCTGGACAGAAGGAACTTACTTCACCAATGTGCTAGCTAGTGGGTCAGACCTAACCTACTTAAAAGAAAGGTTGGGCTTAAATAAATCTTTTTTAATAGTATTTTTTTTCTGAGTAGAAGTACAGTCCAAGTGTAGAAATATTGGAAATTTCAGAAGAATTATAAAAAAGAGAAAAGTCACTTGAATGCTTACCACCCAGAAATTATGTGGAATAACAAGTTAAATCCTCATATAATTCTGTCACCACACTTGGGGGATAACTGCTGTTACTATGTGTCCTTATTTGTCTCTAAATACACACCTTACAAAAAACTTATCAACATAATAAAAATGCCCGTCACTGTAGATCTCCCATCCAAGTACTAACCAGGCCCGACCCTGCTTAACTTCCGAGATCAGATGAGATCGGGCGCGTTCAGAGTGGTATGGCTGTAGACATCGTCACTGTAGACTAAACATCATTCTAATAAAAAAGTCAAGTCATCACGCACTTATTGTGTAGAATATATCTATGTGTGACTTTTTAGTGAAGAATTCTAGAAGAATATAGACTTCTAATGAGAAGAAGGACTTACCTGACTGACTTTGTTTTCTGCATGTGGGGGTATTTCCTAACAATTCTAAAAAGTATTTTTCCGTTTTTTCTCTTTTTTTTTCTTTTTGGTGCCGGGAATTGCACTTAGGACCTTGCACTTGCCAGGCAGACACTTGTGCCACTGAGCTACACCCCTGGCCCAAAAAGTATATTTTAGATCATCTTTGCAGTCATACTACGCGTAGGGTTGTGTATCCTGTGACACCCTGTGATATTGTCCAGGGGCACTGGCCCATGCCACTGGTGATTGTAGGGCAGTTTTCACTTAGTGATGCTTGATTTTTCTCATTCCTTTATCATGCACCGTGTGGATTGTTCCTGATTTTTTTTTTTAGTGTGTCAGTAGCCTACTGTACATAGTTATACCCTGGAAGTGCTGTTTCCTTGTCTGAATACTCTTCTGCGTTTAATTCTGGAAGTGTAGTCACCGGGTAAGAAGTATACAGTTTTTAAGGTTGTTGTTCATATGAACAGACTGGTTTTAGGAGTTGCTGCTCACTAGTCCCTAGCAGACAGGCTCTTGTTCATTGTTTATAATAAAATGCACATTGTAGATAGCTGTTACTGGTTCTCTTTTTTATGATATTCACTTTATTACAGCAGCTGAGTAGTTTACTCCTTTCTCACATCAGTACCTTTATTTTCCAAATTTCCGTATCCCTTTTAATTTTAATTTTTATATTTTATTAGTGTGTGATGCATAATTATATCCATCTTGGGGAATTGGTAAATATACATATTGCATCTTAATCATTTTTATTTCTCAGAGCCTCTTATTTATTTTTAAAACAGAACTTTTGGCCTTATTCCTAGCAATATTTATGAATAGAGTATTACAAATATATCTAAATGTAAAAAACATGCTTTTTCACAAAAAAATAATTTTTGAATTAAAAGGCAACCAATCAAAGTTTAAAAAAATCCTAATACAGCCACCATTGACACTGTGAAGTCTCCACCGCCCCTTTTCTGTGAATTTTACCCCAATGGAGTAAACATGTGTATCATTTTTCTATCTTGCCTTTCTAGGTAACATTTTTATGGCATTCATTTCTTCCACATTGCTATATAGTGCTCATAACTGTCATTTTTAATGGTACAAATTATTCCATTTACTTCATATCCCATAATTCAGAGAACTGTTCCCCTTGTGAACCATTAGGTCATTTCCAAGTTTTTGCTTTTCTAGTACAGTGGTAAATGTGGACTGTTTGGGTTCAGATCCTCAAAGTAGATGGACTGAGTCTGAGCTTAAATTTTTGTTCATCCAGAGTTTTCATTCTTTCCTCCTGGCCTGTCTTCCGAATTTTCGTAATTATCCAAACCTCATCTTAATGACCCCATGAAAATTGGGGAGTTCTTTGGCAGGGCCCCCAGGAACCAAAGTACTCACTCAGGGGCCCGTCGGTTTGCACAGTGACCCCGTGGGCTCCGGAAGTCCCAGAAGTGCAGATGCAGGCTTTTCTTGAGTACCCTTCGGTACCACTCACAGAAGCCTTTAATTCCATGGCCTTTGCCAGCCAGGACAGAACGCGCACGGAGGCTGGGAGGTAATCCCCGCGTAACCCTTCCTTTTTCTTTCCTTTTCCTTTTGTAAGGGCATCATCAAGGAAGGGTGGAAATGCGTTTATGGTTTCTTTCTTCTGCTAAAGCAAGCTGCAGCAGCTTCGTTTTCAGAAATGCAGAACGGACGGGTTCCTAAATGGCGTCTTTGTTGACCGTGAGCCGTGTGGTTTGGCCCCCAGAGTTATCTCCAATAGCACAAATAAATCTGGCGGCCTCCGGTTGTCTGAAGCTAAGCATTAGCTCCTTCCCCCGTTGTCTCCCTCCTCGCAGATTTCCTCTTGGCCTTCAGCAGCACAGACTCGTTCCTCTCATTAATATGCCCTGTTAACTGCTGCCAAACCTCTAGCAGTTTAGTGCGTGTGTTTCCTTAATCATTTCTCTTTGTTCTGGAAGTCTGCGTTTGGTTTCTGCACCCCCCTTTTCCTGTGCCCCCCACCCCTTCCACCATCCCTGTGGCTGGCTAGAGCATTCGGCTGTCTACCGTGCACATGTTTATTTAGAGAGCCCTGAGAGTGCCTGACATCCGGAGCACTGCCTTGGGCGCAGTGTGCTGACCCCTCTCCCGCCACTCTCCCCAAGCGCAGCCTCAGGAGCCCAGGTGAAGGGTGGCCCAACCAGGTAGAAAGCAGAAGTTCTGGAAGATAATGTTAATTCCCTGTGTGGTCAAAGAATCCTTCTTAGGGTTTCCTGCTGGCCCAACACAAGAAAAGGACGCTTTATTCTTGGAGCTCAGGGCTACACGGGCATGCTCGCTCTCAATGGGTCATTCACGGTGTCCAAGAGAAATACCTGCGGGGCTGTATTTCATGTGCAGTGGAAGTGGACTGGCACATGCGGGGCTCACCCAGGGTGCCCTGTGCCTGCCTGGGAGGACGGTGGGGCCTGGGGTCTCCCACCTAGGGCTTTTCTTCCTCTTAGCTGGGGCACTGGGCAGCAGGACTCTTCAAGCCCTTGGGCACAGAGTGGGGGGTGCTGGGTGCGCTTTGCTTTTCTGCTGAAGGCTTTTTTCTCTCTTGTTGAACAGCAGCCATTTGTAAAGTTCCACCTGGTTCCTTTGGCCCAGAAGAGAGAGGGGAGCTCAGAGCCCCAGCTTTCTTTTTTTAGAGCCTTTGTCTCTTGCCAGAGTACTGTGGACCCCTCCAGGCTGATTACTAGCAACCCCACGCTGAGTGGCAGAACCAGCTCTCCCCCAGCTCTGCGCCTCGAGGGTCCTGCGAAGAGGCCTTTGAGCCCTGTGGCCGCCCAGGCAGGCCTGACTCGTCTGTCAGATACACCCTGCCCCATTTACACGCTGACTGCTCGAAGCAGGTCAGCAGCCACCGGAAGGAGGAAAACTCCTACCATGGACTGCGAATATGTAGAGCTGAGTTTCTAGAGGAAATTCTTAGAGTGAGGGATTTTGCCTCTGTGTGTGTGTGTGTGTGTGTGTGTGCACGCGCGCGTGTATGTGTGTGTCCTTTTTCATTTTAGTGGAAAAAAAAAACAGTTAATTTTGACCTGTTCGGGGGAGATTAGTGCACTTTTCCACATATCCCCAAAAGGGAGGTTTGTATTCTTTTACATGAAACCATTTTAAAAGCAGAACTGAAGCCTAAAATGATCCAGTGTTCTCTTGAGTTCTCAGAAGGTGTAGATTTATTTACTGTAGTTAAAACATAATTAGTTCTCAGGGGATAGTGTATCTTTTAAACAGCTTTATAGCCACCATATTGGTTTTTCTGAATAATCAGAAACTTCTGTTACGATTGTGTACCAGCGTTCCAACAGAAACACACCGTAAGTAAAAACAAATGTTGGGATTTGTCCCTTGAAGAAGGGACGCACATCAGACGGGAAGGAAAGAACTTGATCAGGTACTCCAAAAACCTAACCAAGCCTTAGACTGAACAGTTCGCCCTTCCTTCCCGTCCGATAAATGACATTTTTTTTTTTTCCGGTACCGGGGATCGAACTCAGGACCTTGCACTTGCCAGGCAAGCGCTTATGCCCCTGAGCTACACCCCCAGCCCCTTAAATGACATTTTCTTCATCCTTACTTCTCCACCATTCATCTCAGAGAAACTAGAAGGAAGCCGGGTGTGGTCATGCCTGTAACCCCAACATTTGGGAGGCTGAGGCAGGAGGGTTGCCGTAAGGTGAAGCCCAGACTGGGCTATATAGTGAGTTCAAGGTTGGCCTCAACTATGTAGTGAGACTCTGTCTTAAGAGGAAAAAAAAAAAAAAACTGGAAGGAAGGTGACCTCCCCCAGCTGTACATCTCTGCAGATTGTGGAAATCCTAAAATTGGCCCTTCCCGGGCCACACTTGCACAGGTAGACAAGCCCTGCCCTACTTCCTGGGCTCTGGTCCCAGCTGCCCGTGTCTTGTTCTAGCTGACCGGTTTTCCCACCGCTTGCAGGTTGATGTTTGAGATGCCGCAGGAAATGGGTTTAATAGCCATCGCAGTCCGGCAGACTCAGGGCAAAGGTCAGTCATCTTCTGTTACTCTTGCTGATATTTTGTTTTCCAAAATCTTTAATTCCAATGGCTAGAGAGCCTGCGAATTGTGTATGCCGACCCCTGGGACGACTCAAATCAGAGTCTGCTCTGTGTTCGGACTGGCCGGAAACAGGGCGAAAGGGAAGGGAGCCGTGGTGGGAAGGTGTAGCCTGCGTGGGATTAAGTTATTCTCTCAGTCTGTAGGTCCGCTAATCCCTTGACATTTGTGAGGACGGCTTTGACATTCGGGGCCCTGACCTTGTAGCGTGTGAATCATAACATATTCTGGACACATTTGCCTTCCTGAAGACCCTCTGTGAGGCCTAGGACAAGCCTTTGTAGGGAGGAAGTGTCACAGGGAGGGGCTTCTCCCTCAGTGGTCACCTCCCAGGTAGCGCCGGGATTTGCAGGAGTGGACATTGCTCAGTGCCCTTCCCACAGTGACCACAGAGAAGCAGGGGCTGTCGGGCCTCCTCCACCTGCTGGTCCGAGTCCCCAAAGCTGGAGCAGCCCCCCACTCCCTGCAGCTCACACCCACCTGGCACCCGGCCCGCACCTCCCGAGCGTTCGTCCAGCCCCAGGCTCTTCCCGATGTCACAGAAGCAGCAGAGAGAGATCTGCTGCTTTCCACTTCTTTCTCTTGAGCATAACTCAAAAAGAAGAAAAATATTTTTATCAAATCTATAGGACTCAGTGTGATGGATTTTAAGAAGCATTCTAGAAGAACGTTGACTGAGAGTATTTCTCACTTAGATGACTTGGCTCCCCTAAGCTCAGTTTGAAAAAAACTCACAGCTCTGAGAGTTAGGGTCAGGGATCAGCTTTTAAAAATGCCTTCACTGAGGTGAAATTCACATGCCAGAGCCCCCAAGGAAAGTGTGTAGCTCTGGTGCTGGTATATGCCCTGGATTGTGCAAATATCACCACAGCGGGGATTGAAAAGTGGCTTCCAACACCTCCCAGGGATCAGTGCAGTTTTTTCCCAGTGTCCTTGTTCTTGGTTCTCACCCTTGACCGTCTGGTCAGGATGAAACCCAGGGCACTGTTCAGACACTGCTCCACCTTAACCATCCAAGCTTAATGATGTGCTCACAGAGGCAGGGCATTATGCTGAGTATTGGAGATGTTTTCAGCAGCTTATCTGACCATTATGAGCGTCTTTCTTTTATTGGGTAATGCAGGATACCCAGATGCGTGCTAAGTGCAGGTGACTGAATGGGGCGCTCTGCGGGCGGCTGAGATTTCCTTGTGGTAAAACAGCACTTTGCCAACCATCCTGTCTTCCAGGGCGGGGTCCGAATGCGTGGTTGAGCCCTGTGGGATGTGCCCTTTCCACCGTGCTGCTGTCCGTGCCCCTGCGGTCCCAGCTGGGACAGAGGATTCCGTTCGTCCAGCACCTGATGTCCCTGGCCGTCGTGGAGGCGGTGCGGTCCATTCCAGAGTATCAGGTATGTACGGTTTAAACACTGAGTCCGGTGCTTCCCTCCTGCAGGTGTAGAATTTGGCTTGTTTTGTTGGTAGCATTTGTCTGTGCATTTCCTGGTGGAACGGAGCTGCCCCATGCCCTTTGCAGAGCTGGCAGCAAAGTGTGCTCGCATTATACAGCACCCTCAGGCTCGCCAGGTGCACTGCTCCCCGGATCTCCCTTCCAGCCTACTTGCCCGATCTCTCCACATCCTGTAAGGACAGCTTTGCTTTCAGCGGATGCATTGAGTAAGATGTACCAGGTGGAAATGATTGTCTGCATCTTCTTATTTTATGCACCCAGAAGCCTTCTCATTTCCTACCTCTGTTTCTCACTGTCCCTGCTCTGCACAGCTGTCCTGTGTCTGCAGCTGACCAGCACCGCCAGGGTTGGCTGGGGACCGTCTCCCTCTGGCAGCAGGGACAGATGGGCCTGCGCCATCACTATTGCTGGACGCACTGGTCTCCGTGGTGAAAGCCGAGGAGAAGACAACAATGAGCCTGGGACTAGAGCGTCTCCTCTACTTCCCATGTACCACTTGGAGGCCAGGGGGAATTGCAAATGGATCTAGAAGGGGCTCCCTCCCTGCCTAACTCCTGTGTGGGACTCTTGGTCAGGATAAAAGCAAAGTGATCATCTTGATTCCTAGCAAAATGTTAAAGCATAGCTGACAAGAAAGAGCAGGGACTGGGCGTGGTGGTGCACGCCTGTAATCCCAGCACTCGGGAGGCTGAGGCAAGAGGATCATTGGGAGTTCAAACCCAGCCTGAGTTACAAAGTGAGCTGAAGGCCAGACTGAACTGCACAAGGAGACCCTGTTTTAAAAAGACAAAAAAAAAAAAAAAAAGAGAAAGACTAGGGCTCCCAGCTTTGGGGGACTCAGCAGGTAAAGGATGAGAATCCCTTGCCCTCCCCTTAACCTCCAGGCACATTTGAGGTTAACCTCGAACTCACAGCATACATGCAGCTTTGCTGTTGTGCAGCCACAGCTAATTCTGACGTCCATGTTCTCTGTACTACACTGAGATTACTGACGTCACATACCTGTGTCCTGGCAGTATCTAGGAATCATCACACCGTTACTGACCTCTTAGGCCCAGTCTGCAGCACCTGAGCTATATGCCTCCTCTTGTAGAAAGTATCAAGACAGAGAGGTTGCCAAGCACATGTCTGTAATCCCAGCACGCTGGAAGCTGAAGCAAGAGGATCACCATGAATTTGAGGCCAGCCTGGGCCACATGGCAAGACCCTGTCTCAAAAAACAAAACAACAAACAAACAAAAAAACCCACAGAAGGTTCTTTCATGACAGGTGGCATTTTTAACCCTAGCAGCACAATAATTAGTCTTAAAAAACAGGTCAGATACTGAGCCTGGAAGATGAAATGAGTCTGTTTCCCTTCTTCACGGCTTTGCCTCCAACCCCAGAGCTTCCCTAGCATGCATTCTTTGAGTTCTGCTGCATGCAGAGGCAGTGCCAGGTGCTGGGCACCTCAGCTGGGGAAGGCAGGAAGCCTGCCCTCCTCAGTGCCCCCGAGGTCTTGTCCTGGTCACAGCCATCCTCATTGGCCTTGTTGGCCTGAGGTGACTTTGATTTTCAATTGAAATTTTTTTATCCTTAATTTTATTTTTTCTTTTCCTTTGCTCTTTATTTATACTTTTGGTTTCTCATGTAAGAAACCGTGCCATGCTGAAGCTCGTGTGTCTGAAGTGGACTTTGATAGTGCCCAGTGACCTGGCTATAGCTTGTCCATCAGGTGGTGCCAGTCGTGCTGAGCTTGCTTTCCTGTGGCCCCCTCCAGGCGCCAACTTGTCCCTCACCAGCTGCCACTGTGGGCACACAGATTAAGGCCATTCCACACGCACCAGACGCTGCCACTTCCCGAGCCCGGAGGCTTGGTGCCAGCTTTCACTGCTCCTGCCCGAAGCCCCGTGGGCTCCTGGGCCTCTCCCGCCCCACTCCTGCCGCCTTCTGCTCATCCTCTGAGGCCCCGCTGGATGCCGCCCAAACCTTCCGGCTCTTCTCTCCTGCGGCAGGACTCACTGCCGTGGATGTCCAAGCCTTGCTTCCAGCACTGACTGTCACTCCGAAGCACTGTCACCCACACCCCACTGTGTCCTGCTCCTTGCAGCAGGAGTCACTTCCTCACATCCTGGTCTTTGGGGCTGTGCTGTGCATGGGAAGGTGAGCCCTGGCCTCTGCCTCTGCAGCCGCCAAGCTCTGGTCACACTTCCCGAAGCTGTGACGGCCAGCTGTCCCCTTGAGAACTCAGCATCCAGACAGAAAAGAGACACAGTCCATCCCAGAACAGTCACTGCAGCTCCCCGCCTGGTGCTGCCTTGGTCCTCTGTGCCAGTGATTCCACACGGCTGCGCGGGGACAGCGGGCTTCGGGGCAGCGGGAATAGGAAGAACTGTGGGAAGGAGGGGACAGCTGGCCACACCACATGGCTTCAGACACCCAGGCTGAGTCTCAGAAAGCCCAGTGCTGGAGTCCAGTGATGTCACCTGTGGCAGCCACCACATCTCTTCCTTGTAAAGAAGGCTGAGCCCAGTGCCAGAAGAAAGGAGTGCACAGGGACCGGCCCTGCGGGGGTGAGGCCAGCAGCTGTGCTCCTGTCCTTTAGCTTTGCCTGGTCGAGGGTCTCTGTTCCGTCTCGTGTCTCCAGGGGCCTCCTTTACCTACGCCTGGCCCAGCCTGGCTGCCAGCACCAGTCTGAGAAGCCTGGTATTGTAGAGCCCACGTGGTCTAATCCAGTATACTCCAGTGTTAGGTGGGGCCTGGGTGTCTGCCCTTGGTCCAGCTGCTGCGACTAAGGCCCAGGCAGAGCTCCCGGCCACACCCCCACAGGATGGAGCAGCATAGGCCCTGACAAGGGAGGTTCTGCCCCCAAGTCAGTGAGTGGCAGTTCTGCAGGCCTTGCAGCGATAACTCAGAACAGTGAATCCTCCCCAGCACCTTAGCTGCATTCTGGCAATGAGTGTGAGACATTTCCATCGCCTTTTGGACACCCCTTCAACAGGGCCATCTTTCTCTGCAACAGGAGCTCCTCAAGGGAAAAGAGCCCCGTAGATATTGTCCTCTGCTGCACCCTGTGCCCTGCACCTAGCACTCGATGGTTCCCCATCGTGGTTTCTTAATGCTGAGATAGTCAAAGAACTTCACTCACAGCTAGGTCTTTTCTGAGGGTTTTGATAGAGCAAGATGGTAGGGGAGGCTAGGGGAGAATGCTGGGGTTTATCCCACGCGTGCTCTGTAGCCTCTTACCCTCCACCCACAGGAGATGCCTTACTATTGGATTGTCTATAGATGTGGCTAGCTTTTGCAAAAGGAGAGGGTGAGCTCATGTTCTGTTAGTTTTGAGTGTATTCTGCTCATCTTCCTTTTGCCTAGATGATACCATCCAGGCCCTTTGCATCCTGTGATTGCTTATTAACACGCCATGTTCCTCTAGGATATCAATTTGCGGGTGAAGTGGCCCAATGACATATATTACGGTGGCCTCATGAAGATCGGTGGGGTTCTGGTTAACTCAACACTTATGGGAGAGACATTCTACATACTCATCGGTAAGTTGTTAAAGCTTTGCCCTCCGCAACTTTTACATTCAAGAGACCACAAAAACTAAAATAGTCTATGATTGCTGGGCGTGGTGGCACCTGCCTGTCTTCCCAGCACTCCCAAGAGCTGAGGCAGGAGGGCTGAGTTCAAGAACAGCCTGTGCTACATAGCAGACAATCCCTCCAAAAATCAGCCTCCAAAAAAATGTCTGTGCTCATCTATACATGACAGAACTGTTCTCTTGAGCACCACAGTCCTGCGCCATAGTGTGTATGTGGAGGGGAAGAGGTTGACTGAAAGCACTTCAATGGATTTTGCATTTCCTGACTGTGGCCGTGGAAACCACCAAATTAGAATCACACCAAGCAGGTGTTTCTTGCTCTCTCCTACTCTTCTGCTTCTTGTTGAACTTGAAATACTAGAAATAAACATTTAATGTGCCATTTTATATTCAGAAGTTAATTTATAAGACAGTTCTCCCTCTGGTCTTGCATTTTTTGTTTCATTTTGTGGGTTTTGTTTTTTTTGAGACAGGGTCTCCCTTGTAGTGCAGGCTGGTCTTCAACTCATTATGTAATCCAGGCTGGCCCCAAACTCACTGTGATCCTCCTACCTCAGCCTCCTGAGTGCTGGGATTATAAGTGTGCACCCTTTCACCCAACTTGTTGTGGCGTTCTTAAAATGTCCTTCCCAGCTATGAAAAAAAGTTTCTCCTTAAAACTTTCTGATAGCTGTTTGAAGGTAAGGCAAAGAATCCCCATCTCACCTTACACATGGAAAATCAGTAAGGAGATGGGTTGCCAAGCAACCTGAGAAGGTTTTAGCTCTCTGGTCATCTAGCCACCGACTTGCCCAGTACAATGTAATTGGTGTTCAGTAATAGACAGAAAGCATGTGACCATGTGTTGGAGGTGCTGGCCACAGAACACAGGCAGTGGCCCCAGCCCTGTACCAGCAGTGCTACTCCAGGCAGCTGCTCTGCACTGTACAGCTGCGCTTCCTGTCCTCCCTGAGCCACCAGGCTGGATGGAGCCCTCCCGTGTTGCATCCTCAGTGGGGAGCTAAGAATAAATTCCTAGCGCCACCTGGGTGCAGGGGAGAGAGGCTTCCCCGGGGACAGAGTCAGAGCTGCCTTTGGGTGTGTTGTTTGGTCCTTGTACAGACACAGCCTAGGCTGACACCAGTGTCACTAATGTCCCCAGGACGTTTTAACTCCGAGCGTGAGGAAGAACTTTCAGATTTATACAGCACTTGATGGAACGCTTTGCCCTCGGAAGGCACTTTGGGTACAGCTGTCTCTGCGGGTGAAGGATTGGGAAAGCTGTGTGTCTGTCGCAGTCGCTTGTTTTCCCAGGTGTACTTCACATGCATGTGTTTGTAAAGTACTTTACATGCGTTTTTTTTTTATCTTTGTGGTCCTAGGGATTGAACCCTTGCTAGGCAAGTGCTGTACCACTAAGCATTCCCAGCCCTAGTTTTTATTTTGAGACAAGATTTCACTAAGTCACTAATTTGCTTAGGCTAGCCTCAAACTTGAGATCTTTCTACCTCCGCTTCCTGAGCAGCTAGGATTACAGATTTGCACCACTGTGCCTGCCAGGTTTGTACTTTGATGGTCAGGACACGCCTTTAAAACTCTGAGATCAGCCCATCCTTCCCTGTACAAGATATCCCTTCACTGACACCACAAATGTGATTGTTCTACCTGAGGCTGATACTGTGGGGATTTTTTCCCCAGAGGCCCCAGAGATGTGCTGGTGCTTCGGCCTTCTACTGTGTGCAGTCTCCCTTTCCTCGAGGAAAACCTGTAAGGTTAACTCAAGAAAAAGGCGCCCTGAACACAGGCCTCTCCTTCCCACACCCAAGCCTCCATCCCAGGGACTCCCAGGGTAAAGGGTTCAAAGGAGGGTCTCTAGGAGGAACTGAGACCAGGCATAAAGTCTCTGAATCCAGGGTTTCTCCCTAAGCCCTGAAGAAATTCCCTGTCTCCAAGTGTGTGTCCTGTCATTCATGCAGAAAAGGAGAAGCAAATTATGTTTTCTGTCGGGTTCGTACCTGGACCAGGGAGGGGTTGTTACTCCAGAAACGCTGCCAGGGGCCCTGTCCCAGACAGCAGCTCTTCACACAGTCCCCGCGGCTCGCCTCCCCCACCTTCGCAGTACAGTTGAGAAGTCCTTGTTGGCAGAAAACAGGAAGTTGGAGGGAAGCTCCAGCTCTAGGGCTGGGGCACAGCTCAGCGGCAGAACGCTTACCAGACGCACACAGGCCCTCAACTCCATGCCCAGCGGCACAAAAACAAGAACCATAGCTTTTTCCAGGGGCTTCCAAGGACTGGCTGATGCCACCAAGGTGCTGAGCTGCTCATTTTGTTTGTTCGTTTGTTGTGCAGGCTTTGGGTTTAATGTGACCAACAGTAACCCCACCATCTGCCTCAATGACCTCATTGAAGAACACAACAAGCAGCACGGGGCAGACCTGAAGCCCCTACGAGCTGATTACATCATTGCCAGGGCTGTGACGGAGCTAGAGAGACTCATCGACACGTTTCAGGACCAAGGGCCCAACGGCGTCCTCCCCCTGTACTACAAGTACTGGGTGCACAGGTGAGTGCTGCGGGCTGCCATTAGGTCGGCAGTGCAGCGACCTGAAGCAAGGGGTGCACGCTGGCCGCATGCTTACGTTTCACCTCCGGGACAGAGAAGTCAGAAGACACCACCTTGACCAAGTTACCCTTGCGAGGGCCTCCCAGTAGGACATATGGAAAGACCCAGCCCGAGAGCACCCTAAATCCAGTCAGTGCGACTTCCCTAGCAGTGCCAGGGACTCAGAGCAGTGGTTCTCAAAGAGGGAACCCCAAGCAGCAGGGCAGCCTCACTGGGGAACTCATCAGAAGTGCAAATTCACACCCAGCACCTATACATTGGAAGCTGGGCTGGGGCCTGTGCTGTGCCAACAGGTGCGGCTGGTGTTTGAGAAGCTCGGCCTCCACCCTGCAGAAATGTCAGCATCTTCCTTCTGCCGACTAAGGGGGCAGGATGAAAGGAGACTAGGAGGCTGACAGCTGGCTTCCTGCTGTGTCACCACGAGAGGCTGGGCGGGCAGCAGCCACCAGAGATGCTAATGGGCCACAGGGAATGGAACATGGGCATTGGGTGTGCTAACGCACATCAGGCCATGTCCTTCTATGGAGCCTGGATTTCCTGAGGGCGGCCTGGTGGTAGCGTTTGGAGGGGACTGTTGTTTTGCTAGAAATGCACGCTAAAGTTTAACACCAAGTGTCACGATGCCTGGAACTTATTTTTATTGATTCAGGGGAAAAGTGGGTCAGGAGAAAAAGCAAATACAGGTGTCCTTGGTGTGACTAGGAGAGCACGAAGCTCAGCTCTCTGCAGGTCTGAACTTCTTCCAAACAAATATGCGGGTGAGAGGACCTGGGGTGCAGGCAGGGACAGCGCTTGCCTAGGAGGCACGAGCCCCTGGCCCTGCAAAAGGTAATAAAGGAAGTTTAAAGATACATATGAAAGTGGGGTGAGGCGTTCTCTACTCTGAGAACTGTGGGCAAGGATGTAAGGTAACAGTTGCTTTTGGAAACCCCCAGAAGCAGGAGCAGAATGATGCTGCCCAGCTTTGTAAGAGAATCGCTCCTCTCCTCTGCCTCAGTCTTGGCTGCAAAGACTGAATTACAGGTGCTGAGGCACACTGGGTGGGCAGGCAGGGTCAGCAGCATGATGAACAGACTCCGCAAAGTCCTAATCTATAACCATCTTAGTTTATTTTTATTTTATTTTTTGTAAAAGGTGAAAGATTTATTTGATCTGAAGAGAAATCAGAGTGTTATTTTGTTTTTTTTGAAACAAGGTCTCACTATGTACTTCACTTTGGCTTTAACTCGAGGCAATCCTCCTGCATCAGCCTTCCCAGTGCCAGGATTACAAGCATGTGCCAACATGCCTGACTGACCCTAATTATGTAGTTATAATGAAAACAACTCACAAGGGACCCAAGGAGGTCAATGTCACCATGGCCAGCCTCTGTCCTCTCCCATGCACCTCAGTCCCTCAGTAGAAGGGACAGTCGTTTTGCCAGCCTTCCCATCACACTCCCAGTGACCCTGCTGTGCTTCCTCTGCAGTGGCCAGCAAGTCCATCTGGGCAGCGCTGAGGGCCCGAAGGTGTGGATCGTGGGCCTCGACGACTCCGGGTACCTGCAGGTCCACCAGGACGGCGGCCAGGTGGTGACCGTGCACCCTGACGGCAACTCCTTCGACATGCTTCGCAACCTCATTCTGCCCAAGCGGCAGTAGCGGGCCAGGCAGGCGCAGGCCCAGGACAGGCTATGCAGGGCCGCAAGATCATCGACCTCGTCCGCCTCCGCTGGGACCTGACAGCTAGTGTAGGGTTGAGGGTGACTTCCCACCCTCATTTGTTAGCTCTCATTTTTGGGGTCTTTTTTCTATTTTTCTGGTTCTTAAAGGTTTTGTTGTTTTACTGGGTATCTGAAAATGCTTCCAGGTGGAGGGTTGGCAGATGAAAGATTTAGTTTAGGGAAAGCCCACGTTGGTGTGAAATGACCCCCTCCCTTTGGACTTGGACTTGGATTTATTAGGAAAAACTTTTTTAACACGGAAACAGCAATGGTATTTTTCAAATGATTTTCTGGTGGTGGAGGCCTTTTTAGCCCTAAGCTATTGAAAAGCATATCAGAAGTGTTCAGGGTCCAGCCAGCAGTGAGCTGGGTGTTTGGAGCATCCAGGGAGGGATTCCTGGTAGATGGGACGGCTGTGTTAGCAGGGGGAGAGGAGGCCCTCTTGCTGCGGTCCGAGGACACCCACTGGCCTGTGCGTGTGACGTGGTCTCTGGCACTCTCCTTCCTGAGCTCAGCTTGCTGCATCCTTGGAGACATGGCTCGAGTCCAAGACCTTTCGGGTGCTGAGGACCAGCTCCGGGCAGGAGTGGATCCCGCTCTGCCAGTTGGAGGCAAAGGTGCTTTGTGCCACACACACGGAGACTTCAGGAGCTCTGAAGGAAGTTTCCGGCTCACTGCAAATACAGAGCCTTCCTGCAAGACTACACACACACTCAGAAGGTAGAATACATGGCATAGCACTTTTGGTTGTTGTTTTTGAGACAGGGTCTCATCCCCTCCACTCTCTCAGTATATATATAGTTCAGATGGACCTTATATTCACTGTGTAGTCCAGGCTGGCCTCAAACTCACAGAGATCCTCCTGTGTCTGCCTCCCAAGTAATCCTAGCCTCCTGGCATTGCAGGCTTGTGCCACCACACCTGGCACCATGGCCTTGGCTTTGCAAGTCCTAATTTTTTGCTCTCTCTTTCCTTCTGTTGCCAAGAAAGAAAATGATACTGATACTGGAAACCATCAGTTTGGAGGAAGAGTGTGCGTGCCCGCCCGCCCGCCTGCGTGCGTGCCTGCGTGCGTGCCTGCCTGCCCGCCTGCGTGCCCGCCCGCCTGTCCGCCTGCCCGCCTGCCCGCCTGCCTGCGTGCCTGCCTGCGTGCCTGCCTGCGTGCCTGCCTGCGTGCCTGCCTGCCTGCGTGCGTGCCTGCCTGCGTGCCCGCCCGCCCGCCCGCCTGCCCGCCCGCCCGCCTGCCCGCCTGCCTGCCCGCCCGCCCGCCTGCCTGCGTGCCCGCCCGCCCGCCC